>PVLA01003882.1:0-195444 GCA_004027455.1 Hydrochoerus hydrochaeris
ACAAAGGACTTGTGTCCAGAATATATAAAGAATTGAAAAACATCAAGCCCCCCAAATTCAAAGACCCTCTCCAAAAATGGGCATCTGAGATGAACACACAGTTCTCAGAGAAAGATATACAAATGGCAAATAAATACATGAAGAAATGTTCACCATCACTGGTCATTTGAGAAATGCAAATTAAAACAGCATTGAGATTTCACCTTACTCCAGAAAGAATAGCTGCCATCAAGAAATCAACTGAAAACAAATGTTGGCGAGGCTGTGAGGAAAAAGGAACACTGCTCCACTGTTGGTAGGAATGCAGACTGGTGCAACCATTATGGAAATCCATATGGAGAATTCTCAGAAGACTAGGATTGGAAGCCCCATTCAATCCAGCTATCCCCCTCCTGGATATTTTGCCTGAAGAACTGAAAAGTTCATACCACAGTGATATATGTGCACCCATGTTCATAGCTGTACAATTTGTGATAGCTAAATCCTGGAAACAACCAAGATGCCCATCAACTGCAGAGTGGATGAAAAAGATGTGGCATTTTTATACTATGGAATATTACTCAGCTATAAGAAAGGATGATCTTGAATCCTTCATAGGCAAATGGAGATAACTTGAGACTATCCTCATTAGTGAAATAAATAAGAATCATATTTATAAATATCATATTGTGTCTCTAGTGTAAAAAGTAAATAAGAACTACAAGAGTAATAAAACCAAAATGTGTAATTGCTATTGTAAAAAAGAGAGGAATGAAAGTGCTCTAAGGGATATAACTGCATATATGTTTGAGTGTGTAAAATAGATGACCGTATTGCTGAATCTTTGTTGGATCTTTGAGCAGAACTGTTTGTAGTCTGACTGTTTGAATATTTACTATGTAACTTGAACAACTATGCCCTTTAACTTTGTAACTTGAACAACTATGTCCAGGATGACAGTATGTAATTTATAAATTACTAATTTCTTAGTGGGGCTTTTTCTCATTCTCCTTTTTCTTTCTTTCTTTTAGAATTCTGTATTGTTGCTACCCTTTTTTCTGTTTTGCTTTTTTTTTCTTCTCTTTAAATAAAATTTTAAAAATGTAAAATTGCTATTGTAAAAAAAAGAGGAAAGAGGAAGCACTATTAAAGATATAGCTGCATGTATGTTTAGGTGTGTGGGATTGATGACTATATTACTAGGTTCTTGTTGGATTGTTGAACAGATCTGTTTGCACTCTCACTGCTTTAGTGTCCACTTTGTGTGCCTTAATTTATAACTTGAATAACTATTTCTAAAAGAACAATATGTAATTTATCAACTAGTGATTTCTTACTGTTTATTTTCTTTTCTTGAAATTCTGTAATATTTCTACCTTTTTCCTGTTTTTTTTTCTCTTTAAATAAAAAAAAGAAGTATAAAAACATTGTGGCTTGATTTGGAATCTAACTATTCAAGAAGAGTAATTGGTCATTTTATTTTCCTCATAAGACTATTTATTCCATACTTTATAAGAATTCTGAAAATTTGGGAGAGTCATATATACTATATGCTATATACTGGCAGGAAAGCTACACAATATTGTCAAAGTTATAGAATTCCTGGCCAGAAAGGTTTATGAAATTAGTCAGGTAGTGGTTCAGAGTAGAGCTTTAAATACAATTTAAACAGTTCAAGGGAGACAAGAGCTGTTTTGTGAATAAAAGCTTTGATCCCATCCTTCCACATCATTAGGATATCTATAATATTACTAATAAGATCTGGGAGTCAGACAAATTGTTAATAGAAGAGCTTTTGCTTAGTAACTCCATCCCTAATTCGAGTCCCAGATCTATTCTCTTGTTTAGTTTGGGTGGTCTCTGACTAAAAATGGTACAAACGCTAATTATAATCCTCTACTTAGTATCTGTCTGGGTTTCAGAATGTAATTCCATGATCCCAAAGTTTTACATACAGTGCTGTCCAGTGATCATCCAGCAAAAAGAATGAGAAACCTCCTCAAGGTAGATGGAGTACTACACATCCACGAAGACACTCAATGGGGACACATTAAATTGCTGTAAAGATGTAGTGGTTCCTCCCTCACCTTGCACTGAAGAAGCTGAGAACCAACAGCATCTACAGGATGTCATATATAAGTTGCCTTTATTGATGTAGTTCTTGGTATGTGTCTTCATCATCATAATGTTATTACAACAGCAACAAAACACACTTGTATGTATGAACATCAAACTTTTTCATTCTCCAGTGGATAGCATCAAGCTGTATTTCCCAAGTTTTCCTCAAAACTCCTGTCTCTAAATGTTCACCTTGTTGCACTTGCCAATCCTAAACGGTTGTATTGTCCTCTTTTTGCAATACTAACAAGTCCTTTCTTACCAGAGATGCTACCAAAACTTCCAAGTTGCGTTCCCTTTTTTAACCACTTTAAATGATACTCAGCTTTGTTTTATCAACAATTACATTAGCCTCTAAGAAATATGGAGGAAGAAGATAAAAGAACACAGAGTCACTACTCTAACAGCTGTGTTAACATTACAAAGACTACTTAAGAATAAATTCATTAACTAATTTATTAGTCTTTGATGAGAGGCAAAATGCAATTGTATATACTCTGGTGCCCATGTTCATGGGTTTTGTCATAAGGGCATCCATTCAGGCACTACACCTAAACAACAGATTTATAAATGCCAAAAATTAAGAGAACTGGTACATGGTAACTAATCTCAGGAGGATGGTAATTACAGTGCACACTTCCAGTGATTGCTATCCTCTTTTTGTTATTAATAGAATGTGATAAATGGGTATAATAATCAGTCACATTTGCTAGATACACTAAAGAAATAGGTTTATAAAACATTTCAGACCATTTGAACCATGTAAGGCACAATACTACTTTTTAAAAGAAATGCAAGAGTTTGTAACCTATATATCAAAACCCAGACTTTTATAAGAGTCAAAAGACAGAGACAGAGACAGAGAGAGAGAGAGCACTCACATATGGTCTACATGCAATCAAATTATCAATGGACAATGTCTTAGTTTTAACAAAACCAGGAATCCTGTGACATTTAACCTTAATTGTGTCAACTTGAATGACTTATGAAATGCCCAGGAGATTAGTGGAGCCAATGTCTGGACCTTGTCTGGATGAGTGATGGAGGTGTGACCTTGGTCCCTGACCCATTTTGCTCTGGCTCCATTCACCTGCTCTGCTTTTGGCCACCAGCATGTGAACAACTTTGCTCCACCTTGCCCTTATTCTGTGTTTCCCTTGTCTCAGAACCAATTAACCCTGGACTGAATTCCCTGAAAGTAGGAACCAGATTAAACCTCTCCTCTTTTAAATTGAAGGTGTCAGGAATTGCGTCCTAGAGATGAGAAAGCTGACTAATTCATCCTGCTATTAATACAGTGAAGGAAAAAACTACAAATGGGATCTCAGGAAACATTTTTTAATGCCCTAGCCATTGCTAACTACTATTATTTTTATAATTCATACCCACTTTAGTAATGACTGATATACACAGCTTACCTCGGCTCTCTGTATTTTAGAATTATAAATCATTTTCTTTAGAAATTTAAATATTATTTGAATAACAGCAAAGTGGGCTGAAGGTAAAGTGTCATTTCTGTTTTCTTTTTCCTGATTTCTATGCATGCTTTAGCGTATCTTTTTGAAAATAATGCGTTGGTTGTCATACAAGGAGACTACCCTTCTTAAAATTCTGAATTGATACTGATAATTGCTTTACTATTCACTTGTCATTTTTATAATCTTCACAGATTTGTACTTACATATTCGGAAATTAAAACGTATGACATTAATTCATCTTCTAACATGTACACTACAGCACGTTAAAAGGTAAGAAACGAAAGGTTCTCTGATGAAATCCTTTAGAAATACAGGGTAAAATGCATTTAAGTAGGTCTTGTTTCTTCATATTTCTGAGCACTTTTGTAAATTCAATATGTTATAAATCTCCAACGAGCACCAGAGTAGCCAGTTTTTCAAAATTACTGAACCAGGGAATCCATTCACTGTGGGAAATGCTGCCATAGCCACCGCATTTTTAATGAGTTTGTGGTGTCTTCTTGGTACTCTTCCATCAATTCAGTAAGCATATGGGACACTGTGGGTTAGTGATCTTCAGATGTTAGTTAATTCTATATTTTTATTTTAAAGAGAATAGAACCAAACAAAATAAAACATAACAGGGCCAATTAAAACAGTGAACATGATACAAGACTTCAAAACAAGATAATAGGAAATCAACAGTGGTTACCATGGGGGCCCTGTTTCACAAGAGCCTTCCCAGAAACCACTGAAAATTCATTTTTTTCTATATATTTTTTTTCTTGAGCTATATCTATATTTAGAAAGATCTCCTTTGCGGGGGTGTAGGGTATTCACTATGTACTTATAGGAACCTATTAATCTTTCTTCTAGCTCCTGTTACTGTTTTTGCAAATATTTGCTTTTCTCTGGTTTTATCCACTAGGTTAGAAAGAAACTAATGCCTCACTCTGTTTTGGGCAGCCTGAACAGTGACTGGCATACACAAGGCACTCAGATACTTTTTGAAGAAATCATAGCTACTAAGTTTCAAACCAAGGAAGATTGTTGAATCACGATTAATATCCTCCAGTTGGTTAATCTAAAGATCTCTCACCTTTTAGATTTTCATAGTTTATCACTGGCATGTTGGGGATATTGTGGCCAGCATGCCTTTTGCTTTGTACTAAGTAGCATATTAGATATCACTGACAATAAACCCTGACGGTATGGAAGTAGGATGAGAACAGGACATGAGGAGGATCATGTGGAACTTGTGTGCATAGACATAACCAGCAACATACGATCCACGGTTTCATACAGGGTGCACCCAGCTCATGAAATACTAAGACTCTTCTGGATTTTGATACTAACTTGAGCCAAATTTGTACTATGATAATTTAATTCTTTCTGACAGTTATAGTTAATTTTATCTAAATTAAAAGAAAAAACGATTAAAAATAATTGACTTGGAGTAAAGATCTTTAAATCAATATTTTAATATTTCTGAAAAGTGGTCTTAACAGAGTAATATCAAGAAGTAACTGTAATTACACCTCATAGCAATCTGGGAACTCTTCCCATTTAACCATTGTGATAGTTAATTTTAAGTGTCAACTTGAGTGAGTGCTGGACACCCACACAGCTGGTCAAATAGTTTCTGGGTTGTGTTTATGAGTGTGTTTTTGAATGAACTTATCACTAGAATTGGTAGACTGAATAAGGACAAGTGGTAAGCATTACCCAATCCAGTGAGAGCTGCGATAGAATGAAAGGGAGGATCAACTGACTTTCAGTTTAGCTGAGAAATCCACCTTCCCCTGCCTTGAGATACTGCAGTTTCTGGTTTTAGGGTTCTTAGATTCAGCCTGGAACCTACACCATTGACTCCCTGGGTTCCCAGCCTTTGGGTGGGAACTGAAATTACACTGCAAGGATTTCAACTTCAGCCAGCCAATGGTGGGATTTCTTAGGCTTCATAATTTTATGAGCCACTCTTTCACAATAAATCTTTTCTAAATTATCTCTTCACATACACTTTTTGAGCTCTGTTTTTCAAAGGACCCTGATTAATACGATTACAAATTCAATGTCTGAGGACTTGAGGGAAAATTGTGAATTTATGTCTCCAGATTACCTACATGCAAAGCTCAAAACACTATGAACAAATTAGCTGTGTGAAAAAAAAAAATCTGAAACCAAGACTATGTGCCAACTTCAAAGATTTTAAAATGTCACAGTTTTGAAGGCCTCCAAAATGAGGGATTAGTGTCACATTTGTAAATTCATGCAAAGTACAAATAAATTGCATGTTTCTAAACAAATGCTTGGGAAGAGCACAACATCAAATGTAGCTTATTCATTTGGTCAAAGTAAAGAACTTTCTATATATTTCCTATATATTGTATTCTCTCTCTCTCTCTCTCTTTCTCTCTCTCTCTCTCTCTCTCTCTCTCTCTCTCTATATATATATATATATATATATACCTATCTATCTATGTAATCTCCCTTTTGTAGTGGAGATTAAATCCAGGGCAAGCACTCTACCACAAAGTGACATCCTTAATCCTTTTATAAAGTTTTATTTTGATATTCAATCTCACTAAACTGCCAAGGCTGTCTTTGAACTTGGAATCCTCCTACTTCAGGCTCTGAAGTAGCTGGAATTACTAAGTATCTGCTATGATGTCTGTCTGGCTTATTTTGTCTTCTTTTAGCTAAAATTACTTAATTCAGTCAAAATATATGTTTTCCTGGGTCTAGAATAGTTCCTTTATTTCATTTGTCTAGATTTTCTTCTCTTGCTCTTGAAGTCTTCTTTTCTTATGATTTGGGGCACAGAAATGCTAAGCTTCCCTACTTGTGTCTGGGTTTTTGCTTATTGGTTGGTTGATTGTTTTTTTTTGTTGTTGTTGTTGTTTTGAAATTGGACTTGTTTGGCTGGCATGGAGGGACTGATACTGACTGCTGTTTTAAAAAGCCTTATAAAGGAACTATCTTTTCCTTTCATTGAGCTGGTGAATATGTTACGCAACAAAATTGATACTTCAGTGATTTCACCTCTTACGTCATCTACTTTGCCTATAATGGTGCCTAGATGGTTTATATGGTAAGGAGGCCCCAATTCATTACCCTCCATGTACCTTCATTACAGTTTGTTCTATAACTTTGCATTTTCTCTCACCTAAGAGATGGAACGTATTCTTCATACTTAGCCTTGCAATTTTCTCTGACCAACAGAATTTGCCTGAAGTGCTGATGTTTCTGTTATTAGCAAAAATCTCCATTCATGTGGCCATGCAGCTACACATCAGATGCGCATGAAAACATGTCAGGTCAGGCTGCAGTGCTTGAAGGAATGCAGCTGAGCTGTTCACTGGGTTTGTCACCCTGCATCAGTCAACAGCCAGGCATCCTTTCAACTTGGATGGAAGTTAAGCACCATCAGTGAAACCCTCAAGTGACCTGAGACTCATCATGTTAAGGATTGTGGTCAGATGGCACCCCAACCCTCATGCAATCATGGATGTGGCTCAATCCAGTGTTCATGATTGGTTCACTGTCTAGCACTGGGATTGATGGTGTGAGTGCTACACCCACCCAGGCGCAGAGCCAAAATACAGTGTAAGGGCAGGAAGAAGGCATGTCTTTTCTTTTCCTTGGTTCACTCTTGCTATTGTGCAATGGCCATAAACAGCAGCCCTGCCATACCACCCTGCCTTGGAGCCAGCCGAGTATGGCCTGAAACCTCCAAAATTATAAGAAATAAACCTTCCCTTCCCTAACTTTGGGCATTAGGTATTTTGTCTCAACAATGAGAGAAAAGTAACTAAGATGCCACGGATGTGTGAGCAAGTCCAGCTGAGATCACAGAAGTGCTTCCTGGGTTAGCTGAATCCCCATCCCATGAGCAAAACAATGCTTCTTCTTGAAGCTTCAAGGTTGCCATGCAACATTATGTGGTGATAGATAACTGATGGCATAGGTACTGGATATACTGCCCCTGTGATTAATTCCTCTCTGCCCTCCATAGCAGGCTCATTCTGTTTGCTAAACTGCATATAAACATATGCTGACATTATATGTCCATGAAGTCTTGGACCCTATTTTCACAGGTTTAAATAGGATTTTAGTGGTGTTTTACTGCATTTCTATTAAGCTCTCAACTAGTGAAATTAGAAGGGTGTCTAGCAGAGCTAGTCTACTGAAATCATGAATGTGTGTGGAAGACAGAGTATCCAACAGCAGATTGCATTCTAAAAAAAAAAAAAAAAAAAAAAAAAGCACAATGATGTATAAGCAACTGAAGGCTCAGCAAAAAACCCCAAATCTTTTTCACTTGTTCTCACTTTCATATTCAACTGCATACATAAGAAGTTGCTAGAAACATTGTTTCCTTACGAGTTCTTAATGTGAATTATTATTTCTTGGTGTCAAGATGTGTTTAAAATGTTAGTTCATCAGAATGCATCAGGTTTATATTGACAAATAATTCAGGTGATTTTCCTACTTCACATAAAACTTTAGAATCAAGTAATACGATTCTTGACACTGTTTCCCACTGGATGGCTTTAGAAATTGATTAAACTGGTTACCAGAATGGTTACACTCGAGGACACAAATGAAATCATTTTCACATGAGTTAAGAGCCTAAGGCTAAAAGTGGATTTGAAAGCATGACCAACTAAATGCCAGTAATACTTAGTTATGAAAATGAAGGCTGAGTAGGCTTTATGCCCATATTTTTAGTATCTAACATTTTCTCCTATCAATAAGCTTTTGATCTGTAAAGGAAATCAAGAATTATACAATTCTATGCATGTTATAAGACAGAAGAAAGTGAGATAATGAGAATAAAAGGGGAATGGATTAGTGTGTACAAGAGAAAAAACAGGGTACAGGCTGCCCTCACAATTTCATCAATGTACATTCAAAGATGATATTCTACTAGTGAGTACAGCAGAACACCAAAGTCATTTTGTGTTAAAATTACTTTTATTCAGGATGAAAAATACAACATGTAACCAGATTAGGTGATATTCTATGATTAGTTTTTTACCACATATTTCAAAAGAACATTATACTTATTTCCCACTGTTGTTACTGCAATATATTTCTTTTCACTATTATTTAGGAGGTTACCATGTAGTGTTTTAATGTAGCTTTTCTGTAATAGCAGATAAGAGAACATTTTGCATACAAATACAGGCAGAAAAAAATTAACACATGACTTCTCAAAGTAGTAACAAGGAAGACACCAAATCTACAACCTGGAGTTCTGAGTTCAGGGAATTTTTTTTTCATTAAATAGGTGCTTTCTTGGGTATCATATGGCCTGATAAAAGCTCTACACTTTGCGGACTGCAGCGGCATAAAGCTAATTCCAACAGGATGGAGGAAGATGGGCTTGAGGTAGAAAGGTGGTCAGTCATGGCTTTCCTCTTATATAAAACATTTTTCTTCTGCTCAAAATATCTATGCTGCAAATAGACACCCTTGCCCCCCAACCCACCCAAACTATTCTAAAAGAATAATAATTTCTAACTTGAAGCCTCCTTCTTGGCCAGATCCCAGTGAAAAAGAACTCAAAGTTACAATGTCCTGATGTTTTAAAAGCACGTATGCTTGAATCAAAATACATTATTTTTATTTTTGGTTTCACTACATTTGGTAATTGAGTAACATGTTTACAACCAACCCATTAAATGTTAAATAAAAGAATGGAACCATATACCTAAACTGAATGCACTCAAAGTAGGAGGCAATGATACGCCCGTCTAAACATTAACTTCATTCTTCGATAAAAGCTGTGGCACAGGCTTTTGGAAAACATCTTTTCCAAATGTACTGAACAAGTGGCAGGAAGTAAGACATCTGCTCATTCATCCAAAAGGTAAAATGAGACATGCACTAAATTTGTGTCTGCTTTCAGAAAGAAAGCAACTAGGAGTTACAAGAATTGCACAGGACTCGAAAATACAAAAACAACAATAAGATTCTCTTCAAAGGGAACTAAAGATAATGATGTGCTCTTGTCTCAAAGGTCTGCTGTGTATTTTATGATAAAAATCAAAGACCTGGTAACCAGGAAACGTTGTACCAAGCTTTGTTTCTGTGTCAAACTAAAAATATGCTTACATGGGCAACCTTTGGTAAAATGATCTTTGAGATTATTATTATGTACTCTATCATATAGACTGGGATGTGAAATAAATAAAGAAATAAAGACCTACTTACATAGAAAAAGGAATAAAAAGTGTGGGGGGAAATTCCAATAGATATGCCAGTTAGGCCGACAAGATTTTTGTTTTTTTGGGGTTTTTTTTTTTGATTGTTGTCACTAAAGAAATAAGTATATGGTGTCCAAAAAAAGTATACTCGAAACTATATATATATATATATATATATATATATATATACTTTTTTGATTGAAATTCATGAACTTTCTAATTTGGCCAAATCATAGAAAGGAATACACAGAACCTATTTGGTCATGTGGCTGATGAGCTATAAATAACCAAACATAATGGTAAAGGAATCAAAGAAATAAATGAAGTCATTGCACAAGGTTAATAGGAGCAGCAGGAAGAATGTAAAAATGTGAGGTGGTCTTCTAATTCTCACGCAGTTTTTGTCATGGGTATTAAAAAGAGAATCATATTAGAAAGCCCCCACCCACTTTCCCAATGCTGTATACATTATACAAATCAGTGACAAATGTATTACCATTTCCAAATACCTCTCTGTTCATTAATTTACAGTTGCATAGAAAGGGAAGAAGAAAACAATAATATATGGTAGTTATAAAAACAAAATATCCTTTTCTCTTTGGATAGTCAGTGTTTTACTCCTTCAGTAGAACACACAGTCAGCGCTCAACAGCACGCATCAAGGAGCCACGGAGCTTCGGAGTAGATGGAAGCTGGAACTGGCATTGGCAGGAAAGGGCGACGACACTGGACGTCAGGAAACGCTGGCTGGCAGGATGAATGCTTCACATGGCCTGCGGCAGGGGAAGACAGCACAATGACATCATTTGCATAAAGCATTCCACGTGGCACAGATCTTTCAACTCCTCAGGGGATTAGAAGTGATTCTGTCTGAACCACCCGGCCTCATTTGGCTGTGCTCAAAGGGGACCCTAAATTCCCATGTGACTTTTGCTCCCTGGGATGAAGCCCTTTCTTCTCATCCTGAAGCCACATAGTATGCTTTTTACGCTTGCGGATACCAAAGGAGAAAGTCTGGAAGATTTTCTTCTTGCTCAGGCAAAAAACAGAGTAAGACTTTAATATGCCTTCCTGCTTTAAATTCTGAGCACTTTTAAGTATTTGAGGATTTGCAAAAAGATAATTTCTCCCTTCTCCAGCCCCCATCACTCACAGCCTCAGCAACACTTTGGGACCATCAGGAATGAAGGCACCGCAGCCTTTCTCTTTTTAATGGGCTGCCAAAAAAAATGCTCCAGATTCTTGGTCACGCTTTCATCTGCTGTACTGTGCTGCATAAGGAGATCCGCACTCCACACAGTGTGTCCTACCTCCCTAGTCCGTGAAACCTTTCCTCACTGCCCTCTGGATCGTGTGATTCCTCACCAAAACCCTCGTGTTTGGACACTCATCTGTCTATGAAGGCTTCCTTCCCAGTTTGTTCTAATTGTTATTAAGATCTCCCTAAAGACACAGCTTCACAGTAACTCCTAGAAGTCACATGTTGCTTTCTTTTCATTTTGCTCTGGTGTTCCTCACACACTCAGGAAGCTCTTCCTAGGCCTCCTTGAGGAATTCTTTCTCATCTCTCTGAAAACATCCACTTGAATAACATGGCATCAGATGAAAGCCTGTCTGGGATACAGTCACTCTCTGCCCCTCCTGAGTTATGTTCTCTTTTAGTTCTCTTGAAGAAGGAATGGCTCTATGTGACCCAAAAATGACTCTGCCAACACCCTGGCCTTTCAGTTCTTTGAAATTCTCTCTTCCAGTGATCTTGTCCTCTTCCTTCCTCAGCCATTTCCTCAAATGTAGGCCAATTCTAATACCTGTGACTCCACCATTTCAATTTCAATCATCCCCCGCTTCTGACTATCACTTTGGCCAGAATGGCAATTTCATCCATTCTTTGACTCTATAATCCATAGATCCCTGCCACTTTTTCTCCCCCAATCTGCCATACAGGATGTTTCTCATTTCTTTTACCACTGCACTAAAGGTATCTAGTTCAATCATCAAAATCATTTATTTGCCTCTTTCTTTAAATTGTTCTCCTTGGTTGGCTAAGCCACAACAACTTTATTAAATTAAGGGCAATACCCAGGCAACTCTTATACTTGTTTATAAACTTGCATGTGGTTAGAAGTCAACATCTGATCCTGCAGACTCTTCTGTTAAACTCATGACTGTATGTTAAGAAGTGCCCTTGGATACTATCTGCTCCTCCTACTCATTTCTGCATGCCTGTTCTCTTCTGTTCTCCAAGCACAATCTCAATCCTCTCTTCACACTTCTGATACCACCTCGCTAGCCTCTCACCTGCTGAAGTCCTAGCTTCTCACTTACTAGCGTGACAGAAGCAATCAGAAAAGACATCTACAGCTGTCACTATGGCTACTATGTCACTACGCTACTTTACACACCCTTGTCTGCTAGCTCAGAAGCCAGCTTTTTTTTGTCAGTATGTCAATCATAAGGTTCACTGATTGAAAATTACTAACAAGTTCATGGAAGAAATTGCTCTCTCCAGAAAGACGAAACATGGCCCTGTGGCACATTATTATCAAGAGTACCTGACTAGGAAGGTACTGAAAAGCATAAGCTATAGCTACCAACAGATCTTAACAAATTTTTAAGTGAAACAATGAAACTTTCCCCCCTTGAAGAAACACCCTTTGTACTTTCTTTGGTACCTTTTTTTTTTTTTGTCCACACTCTGCTATAGCTATACAGGAGCGAATGATCAGCCAAATTAATACAGGTGACTTCATATAGTATATAACATGACACTAACACACATGGTGTTTTTGATCTGCTTGGGAAATTTCTTCCCTGGACACCTCCAGATCAACAAACTTGCACAGAATCAACTAACAACTTAAATGTCAAACAAGTTACTCATTTGCATTGAGAGTGGAATAGGATAAAATCAATGGTAGCTAATCTGTTTACTGTAGGTTGAATCAGAAAGAAGTGAGCCAATCAGGCCACTAATTCTTACCTGCGGTCTGCTGGGGATGTTTGCTGAAAAAGGAAACAAAAGAAATCAATTGATGTTCTTTTTGTTGCTTTGTTGCTTCCAGCTTTCATGCATGCAAATGAATGTTCCATTCTAAGTAGGATAACAGATTACTGCTCAATGCACCCTCAAAGAAAATAAGGAACAATCCGCCCCACTCACCCTCCAATGGTTCAACAAAGGCTAGTTTTCCTATTTAATTTCTTATATCCCCTGTGATTTAAAATACAAAAGTTCCACCCAAAATAGGCTAGCTCTTTCAAATAAATATACACTAAAACATTCAGTGTTTACTGAAAAAAAAAATCAAAATTTCCTCTTTAAATCATACCATGTATTTGGTTTATACAACAGAACAAAACACATTCTGTATATTTTACTGAGGTACAAATTCTGGCCAAGAGGTCCACTGGGGAATGAGTATTTGGTTTCTGCCATTCTTCACTCACCCTTGTCTAGAAGCTTGTCTGGAAGTAGGCAGATGGTGGCTACGGGTTTGCATCAAAGGACCACTTATTCTTTGGCAACAATAATGCCAGCTAACTATAATGTTTCTGGTGGGCCCAGAAAGAGCACTGGAGTAGTCAGAGTTCAGTGTCTAATTAGTCTTTGTGTTCAGGTTTCAATTTCTTCCCTGTTCTGCAGTCCACAAAATTAAAGCTGATATGACCCGGTGAGCTTTGTGAGGGCAGCTGAGTTTCATCTCCAAGGTCACTACTTTTTTAACTCCCTCTTATCACAACCACACTGAGCACAGAGAGGGAAAGGAGGTGCTCCATTCCCTAACAAGGGTAATGTCTATTCTCGGTCCAGTAAGAATTCTTTCTCATCATTTAGTCTGTTGAGCTCTTTCATTTTTCATTTCTCTATGGAGGGGGCAGGGATTGATGACCACACACTGGGTATTATTTGCTTTATGAGAAAAAGCAAAGTGTGAAGTAGAAATTCCCTAGGATGTCTGGAGGGAAAGTGTGAGGAGAGTCCTTGTGAGTCTTGGGGAAGAATAGAAAAGTTAGCCTAGTCCTGCCAGATACGTAAGTTACATCACCCAAAAAGCGAAGACCTCCATATGCATGCGAGCCACACTCCAGGAATTTCTGGGCTGAATTACTACCAAGTTCATTCTTTCTAAAAGAAGCAGAGTTATGCTTCTCTTGTAAGTAACAAATACAACAAATCACCAAATCCGAGATGGAAGTCTAATCCATTTTGTTTCAAACCAATACTTTTAACCTTACAACTTTTATCAAATAAAAGGTTTTATAGATGCTCCCTTGGACAAATATAAAAATATATATTTAAAAGAAAATCAAGAAATCATTGCATGTCAGTAGGCTTTGAGTTTGTGATGAGTATCACTTAAGTTTAGTAAACGCAGGCAATTCGCAGTGGAAACATGCCTGCAGAATAACAGTAATTTTAAAAGCATTTGTTGGTCTATCAGCAAAACTACTTGGCTTACTACCAGCATCCCATATATTTAAAGGACTTAAATGAAATAAAAGAGGCAAAATATTTTTCAAAATGAAACGATTACAGCAATCAGTGGAGATTTTAGTATGTACATTACTTAATGGGCAGTACAATTAAAATTCCCTTCATTAACTATGCCAGAAAGACATGGCAATGTCTGCTCCTCTGCCCTGAAATTCAATATAATTTAAAAAAAGATTGTAAAAAGCCAAAATTCAAATACTATGACAACTACCTGGGATATTAATACAAGACAGAGGAATTTTAAAGTATTACATACAACACAGTTAAAACCAGGAAGTCATGCTAAAGCAGGCAATCCATGCAACTAGGATTCATAAACACAGAGCTTTATTTTAATTCCAAGACTGCCAGAAGTAGAAATTCATTTGTAGCCATGCTAATTTTCAATCCACAAAGGATCAAAAGTCAAGATAAACACACAGATCAATTCATCTTAGGCCAGTGACAACCAACTTTAAAATTCTCATTAGTTATAGGGGTTCAAGAGATTGGCTTGGCATTGAGGGGTGACAAACATTTGTTTAGCTGTCCTCCAAAGCTGGTCAGTAAGCCTTGGGAACAGTGAGGCCTTAAAATACTTGCTAGGTGAGCAACAAGAGAAGTACTAATGCAAATAACTTCTACAGCAGCTTCTGACTACTTCTAGGAAAAGTTCAACCCAAATTCCCAGTGTGAAAATTCAATCATTCAGTAATTCATCCTGCTTTCATTTCAGAAGTATGTATTAGGCAACAAGTCTATTCCATGTATTGCTTATTATGCACCCATTTTTAAAAGACTTAATAAGTTTAAACAGTTTAAGACATATAATCAATCTTATAAACCAGTCAACTAAGCTTTTTAAAATGAGAAATTACTACTACCTTGGATGTTTTTGTATTA
Organism: Hydrochoerus hydrochaeris; assembly: GCA_004027455.1. Lineage (NCBI taxonomy): Eukaryota > Metazoa > Chordata > Mammalia > Rodentia > Hydrochaeridae > Hydrochoerus > Hydrochoerus hydrochaeris. Next base: position 15,144 of record PVLA01003882.1, read on the forward strand.
TCAAAGCAAAATATGACTATCAAAAAAATCAAACTAAACTCAAACTAATGGCACAACTTTCAGAAGCATAGATGGTGTAGATATTTGTGGACATGCAAATTTACGACCAAGAGAACACAAAGCCTACTGAGGTATCACAGGGCTGTATCAGCTATTCCCTAAATCTGAATGCTTAATAATATTCTCAATCAACAGGAATTTTAAATGCCATTAAAAAGGGGTTATAACATGAAATAAACTCATTTGCCTCATAAGATTTGTTTTTTCTCTCTAGTTATCTACTTTCAACTGTTCTCTTTTACTTTAACCACACTCATTTATATTTAACTGTATTCTTAAAAGTACTTTAGAAAATGAAACTTGTAAAGAACCTTAAATTTGTAGCATAGAAATTTTAATTGGAAATTATCCATTTTATATTGATTATAAGGTACATATTTAAACACATCTCTTGGCTCGCACTGCCACTTGATTTTTAAATTGAAAATGTCCACCATGATACTTAGATAAAACCTTCTAAACAGAATTCAATTTAATTATCATTGTATTTAGGTGTAAGCTGAACTAAACAGTAATATCTTTTAAAATTTTGGTTTTGAAACTCTGACTTATGAAAAATATGACTTTTTCATAATGATGTTTTATCTAGCCATTAAATACTCTACAATTTAGAACTTCAACTTCTAAAATAAAGTTCAACTTTGAGTGATAATATAAAAGATTGAATCTGTTTCTCTCTTAAGGTGGTTTAAATAGTCCAAAAAGAAAGCAACATTCTAACAGCAGGTAGGCATCAAATGGCTTTCTGAAGGTTTTATGAGACTCTATAGTGTCAAAGAGGTGTGTGTATGTGTGTGTGTGTGTATGTGTGTGTATTGGTGTGTATACTTATTCATGTGTACACTTTCTGGGGATTGAATGTAGGGACTGGCAAACATTAAATACAATTACACAAACTTTAAGAAGTAGAGTATGAGTATCAACAAATGAAAACCTGAGAAATTAATGCTTGAAAATGTAAAAAGATATATTTATATTTATGTGCTTGTGCAAATGATAATATATGCTTTAGGCTAATAGTCCTAAAAATCCAGAGAAGAGCATATTTTAAATAGTTTAAGTCCTGCTATTGATGGCATATTTAAAACTACAAAGTGGTATAAAATGAAGGTAAACTTTGTAATCACATCAATATATTTTATTTAACTCTACTACTAATAATTGATAGTGTCTTTCTCATTACTTATGATGTATTTTCTACAGAGATGATGATGACCGAAGTAGGTAAAAAGAGAGGCTGTGATTTTTATAAAGTCTTAGTTTAACGTTTGTCTAGTTTTAAAATCAGTTTGGGATGATATTGCCCTAAATTATAAATAATACTTTCATGGTCTTTAAAATATTATTTACAGTATAATGGTGGTACTAGTAGTATGCATCTGTATACAAAGAGATTTTCTGTTCGAAACTGTGGAGGTATGTCAGGTGAGAGCTCAGCAGAAACTGTAAGATGGCAAAATGCCCAAAACATTTGGGAAAAATTATCAACAAATCAGAACCATTATATAATTTCTCCTGGGATTTGGAGCATTTTTATTTGGTGATTTTTCTAGCTCTTGGTTGCTTATACAGAAAATTCATAGAGTCATAATCTTTGATGTCTTGAATTATTTGGCTTTTACACAATGATTACTTTATTCCATGGGGGGAAAAATAAGAAGAGGAAAATCTAAAAATAATCCCTTTCTGCATCCCAATCTGATGACATTCCTGACAACAATGTCTTAAAGAAAAGAGAGGGAATTATATTAGAAAGGCTATTTTCGTGCCTTGTTTGGCAGGTCACTGAAAGCTGTCCTTTGAAGTAATATCAGTTTTTTTTTTTTTTTAATGATAGTTTGCTTTGCAGAAAATAATTGCTTCTTAGAATCAGACATGATTTTATTTGCCTGCATTTTACCACTTTTAAGGCATGTTGCAAAATTTCAAAGAGCAAGATCATGTTGTCACTACACCCTGGTGATGTGATGGTATCTGGTGTGAGCTATGTTCTCTTTGTCAACATCCATAATGTTTGCCTTAGTCTCCATTAATACTCAGTGCTGTCTCTAATATCAGCTTTTACTGTCTGGGCAAAGCAGACAAAGGGATCTTTGTGGAAAAGGAGGAATGGCAGGGAAAACGTGGTGTTCTGGTTCTCATACTCACAGCAGCAAGATGGAAATGTGTTGTTGATCTGCTCCATGACCTCTGTGAGGTCTGTGCTGGTGTCGTCAGGCGGGGCCAGCAGGTCCTCGGCCGCTGTGACAGCACAGAGAAAACAACAACAGGCCTCCTGACATTAATGCCCAGCTTTCCACAGCTCCATGTCTGTATAAAGTACTCTACCCAGCCGAAAACAACTCAGTGGGGAATGGGTTCTCATGGAAAAGGACGATTGCAGGAGGAAATACGGAAGATATTTTTGTATTCGCTTCTTGGTAATGACAATTAAAATGGACTAAAAGTCTGCGTAGAAAGAATCTAATCATCAAGGGAAATGCGAGGCTGAGAAATAAGTAATGTAGTCACTGAGGTCTATGTCTTATTTGGAGATCAATCATTTTGCATGACAAGCATTATTTCACACAAGTAAAATAATCTACCACTTTCTCTTTCCTTCTTTCTTTTTGGAGCTTTCAGTGTGGGCTCACTTACTCTGCCACAAAGAAAAGGTGTGTGACAACATATTCCACAAATAAATTAATTCAATCACAGTCTACAGTCTTCCACAGAATTTCAGAAGTTATTTTATCTGTAACAAAGTGTCATTCCTCTATGCCTAGAGTCCTACCGGGTATGAGTGACAAGTCCTCATGTCACCACTGATGGTCTCGCATGGGATCTCTAACCCAGAGGACAGAAGAGGAAATGTTAGGATGGATAAATACAAGAAAAGAGCTCCCTGACCTTGGCAGGGAAAATGATAATGTTTGCTGTAATAGTCTTTACTATTATGTTTTGAACACAAATATGAAAATTTCAGAGACATTTATTTTTTTTAAAAAAGGATCATTCTCAAAGCAAACAAAAAATTTAATTACTCGTTTATTCCAAAAGGAAAGAGTATTTTTAATTTTGCACTGAAATCCAATCCACTCCTACACATTACATAAGCAAGTTACATTAAAGCTTATTATCCTAAAATGTTTGCTTTTTTGGGATTGTTAAAATGGAGCTGCACTCATTTCAGACTACAGAGAATATTCTTGCATGTTCTAAAGCTTGCGAGAATGTAACTTAAAATGAAAAGCAAACAAATGGCAAAGTACAAACCAGACCGAATGCAGTGGCTGTGTTTTCGGACACTAACCTGCCTGCTGGAAATGCTGGCCTGTGTCTGGGACCGGTGAGTAGCTCAGTGCAGAATGCTGAGGTGAAGCCCAGGGAGAGACGCCATTGATTCGGGAATCGGGTTCAGGCTAGAATCAGAGAGAAAGGAATCAATTCACCCTAAAGGACAACATTTCCCTGTTAACTTCATCTCCCCGACCATGGATATAAAGGAGGGACAAGCCTCTGCTTTCAGGCATTTTCCAAAACCTTTAAGCAACTGTTGAGTAGAGGAACTACTACCTCACTTGAGTACCAAGGGTCCCTCCTCCTTCCGTGAAGAATTCATTTGGTTATATTTCAAGGTTTATTTATTTATTAATGTGATTTCCATCCCTTCACTTTTCTGTTGCTTTTATATTAAGCAAGCAAATTTAGAAACATTCTTCATTCATCTTTCAAAACTAACACTGGGCTTCTAATATGGTAAATTTATCAAACTTTAAAATCAGTGCATGTTTAAAAGTAATAATGAGAGCCAGTGCCATTTGTGGGCTGTAGGCAGGGGAGAACCAGGCCTTAGAAGGAAGCGACTCATGCCTGGAAACCAGTGCCATGCGCAGGCTACTGCCAGAGCGGAGAGAGCCAGACCCAAGCCTCTCTCTGTGAGTCAGTGCCATTTGGGGACTGGGTGGGGAGAGAACCAGGCCTCATCAGGATGCGGTCTCCACCTGATCTCCATTTTCATTGCTTTGTTGGGTTGGGTTTTATTCTCTTTTGTTTTGTTTGATTATGTTAAATCTGATGGCAGGAGCAGCTACTTAAAAGATAGCAAGACATATTAAGGTAGCCATTTTGGACATATTATTGGCTTGTTTTGAAGTCCTTTATTGCATTCATTGATTTGTTTTTATTGTTTCTATTCTATTCTGTTTTGTTTGATTTTTACTATGTCTGAAGGTATCCGCAGCTATGTTGAAGACAACAAAAAGCATTATGGTAACTATTGTTGATTTTTAAGGCTTTTTAGTCCTACATCACTTATATTGGTTTATTTTGATTGGCTTTATTCTGTTTTATTTTCCTTGGTTTTATCCTCTTTAAAATTAAAAAAATAAAAAAAAGTAATAATGGAGAGAGTGGTTAAGAGCATGATTTTAAATTAAGCTGCTAGTTTCTTGAAATCAAATCCTAACTCTGCCACTCAGAAATGGTGTAATTCTGGCAAATGATATAACCTTTTGTGACACAGATTCTTTATTTTTAAAATGGGTATGTTGATAATAGTGCCCATGGCACAGAATTTTTGTGAGGAGTGATGAATACACATTTCTAAAGTGACCTACACAGTATAATACCACCAACACTTTGTAAGTTACTCTTGCATAAATTTTTGAAATGGTGATGGATATATTGACAAGTATGTCGTAAAATGTGAGTGAGATCCATTGTATAGGGAATACAGAAGTCTCATTTTCATGTAGATTTTCCCATTAAGTCCATATTAGTTGAAATCTGATAGTTTTGTCTGTTTTTACTATTGGAGTTGAATTTTTTTCTATCTGCTTCTGGCATTCGGGCTGAATCATTAAGAAGAGATAAGAAGAGCTCCATGGTCTGGGATATCTGGAGGCATTTCAATATCAGCCATCTCCAAAAGCATTACTGTGCAATTCTAAGGCACATGAGCTATTAGGCACTCCAACGGGATGGAGGAGGGAGGGGAAGGGAAAGCAAGCAGAAAGCCTTTAGCCCTCCTAACGCATCAATCAGTATGGCAAATAAAAGTTCCAAACACAACTTCCTTCAGCAGCGATTCTGTGTATATGCTAAGTTATTAACACACACTTCTCATTCTAAAAAAGAGATTGTATGAGAAAATTCATCCCTTATTCAGGTACCATTCAGAGACTTCAAATTCATGGTCCAAGAAAAGTAATTTTTCAGGGCACATACCTGGTACCAAGGTTAAAAATCAAACATTCTGCGATCTCAACAGAAAGTTAGGTATTGGGTCACTCTTTTTTTTTTTTTTTTTTTTAAGTGTACATGCTGCCAAACAGAGAATTTGGGTCACTTTTAAGGAGCTGTTATTTTCTAAAGATGTAGAGTTTTGGAGGTCCTGAAGTAAACCTTTCACAAACTTGTGTCACACAATTTCTGAAACAATGATGGAGACAGAGAAAAGTACATAGTAAAAGTGTAAAGAGAGGCCGTGGGTCGTATTGCAGGTAATACAGAAATTATAACGTTTTGAATGATTCTGGCAAGTTAAAAATGACACTGTTGGCAACTGTGACAGAATGGTTTTCTAAAATTTGGGCAAATCACTGGAGAGAAAGTAGCTCCCACTTTTATTCAACAGACTGTATCTGGAGAAAAGCATCTCTATTATACTATCCAGGGACCTCGGGGTGCACAGACTGGAGAAAAAGACAGAAGATGACATGAATGCGGATGTTAAGGATTGTTTAAACAGTGAGTTCTCTGCCCCTTGGCAGGGATTCTACCCCATGTAGAGGTATCTTCATTGCTAGTTCTGTGGGTGACTCCTATTCATCAAGGCTATGTGTGACCATGTGCATCTACATGCTGTGTCTTTATAGATGATACGATCCTGTTACATGTATTTGCTATTCATGAAACTGTTTTGTAGTAGTCTTTAATAAGGCTGCAGGCAGCAGAAAAGCAGAGAATGGTTCTTTTATTAACTGAAGAACAGTGCTTTTTAAAATTGCAAGTTATTACCCACTGAATCATAAAATTGATTTAGCAGGTTCTGATCAGCATTAAAAAAGAAAATGGCAACAGAAAAAAAGAAGAGAGAGAGAGAGAGAGAGAGAGAGAGAGAGAGAGAGAGAGAGAGAGAAAGAAAGAAAGAAAGAAAGAAAGAAAGAAAGAAAGAGGGAGGAAAGAAAGGAAGGAAGGGAGGATGAAGGGGAGATAGGGAGGAAGGAAAAAAGAAGGAATTGGGAAAATATGAGATGGTATTTCTTTAAAAAGTCACATTATTTTGTATTTATCTTACATATATGGTTTCATCACAATGTATGCTATATTTGCAACTTTAAAGAAAGCTTGCAAGCAATTGCCATAAAACTTAGCCCAGTGTTAGGAAATGATAGTAGCAAATTAATAACCACCTGTCAATTTCTTAAACACAGAAAATAGTGATATAGGGGTGCAAGCACTCTCGGTTCCCTGGAGGAAAGCTTTAGCATGCAGAGCCCAGATCACTGGCTCTCCCGTAATCTCTGCAGACGCTCCCCACGTGCATTGTGGGCATATGTATGTCACAGGATCTTCTCTATCACACTATTCTGAGCTGACACAGATTTCAGTGCTAAAGAAGAAATTCTACTGTAAACTGGGAAAACACATTTTTTGTGCCAGCAAGGGTTTAATACGTGCATGCAAAAGAGATTTCTAAGCTAGTCTAACTGAAACCAACTACGGAGGTGAGAAATTGAAGGTTGACCTCTTTACTTCTCCTGACGCCGAGGTGACCGCTGAGGCCTGCACATCCTACCTGTTCCAGCAGCTGCCGCAGGCGGTGCAGCTGAGACTCCAGCTGTTTATTGTGATCTTCTAGTATCTGCATCCTCGCCTCCAGCCGACCCTTGTGCTGCCGAAGGAGTTTTGCTTCTGCTATGAGTTCTGAGTCCTCCGCGGTGTGACGGGGAGATGCGATGGAGTCTGGAGGTGGACCAACAGGAAGCCCCCTCCTCAGCTGCTGCTCCTTCAGCTGCTCGTACTCCACCTGCAGACTCCTAACACAAAGAAGGTAACCATGGAGTTGCTCTCGTGTACATCGCCTTCCTTCTCAAAGTGTCTATCAGCTCCGAGTTTAGCTTGGGCTGCTATTTCTTCTCAGGTGAAGGCAAGCACTAGCGGGTGAGAAGAAAGTCAGAGTGTTAGGCAAGTGTTCTAGGAGAAAACATCCCTGAAGCCCAGACACCGCTGGATTCACAGCCTTCATCCCAGTGGATTAGTGTCTGCTAAAATCTGGACTCCACCGTCACACCGCATCTTGGACAACCACTCTGGAAGAAGGACTGGTAGGAGCCAGCGTGACCTTCATGTGAAAGACAAGGTGGCATACTTTGTTCCCCCAGGCCTAGCCCACCTCTGTTCTTCCTCCAAGTCTGCAATGATACGCTCCAGCTCTCCACGCTCCTCCCTTTCCACAGACTTCAGGATCTGAGCTGGACTTTGCGGCTGGCTCACCGGAGACTCGCCTCCAAGGGTCTGGCAATACTGCTGGATGAGGGCATGCTCGTCTTCCCTGGGGGGACAAACGGGATGGACACAGAAGCTCAGGCCTGGATGGCAAAGCCTCCAGATATCCATGAAGTAGTGGGGAGTGATGCTCGGGTTGGTGGCTGGGCCAGTTTGTGTTAGAGCTCAGTGTCTCCATGACGCCTCTTTTATGACTAGCAATAATCTCGCTCTGCATGCTTCTCTTAGTCTCACAGTTATTTCTCAAAAATCTCAGTAGATGTTATTAAGCACCCAGCATAAAATAAGGCACAATGGTTAATGTAAATAAGGCCAGTTAGTTAACGTAAGTAAGACTTAAACAGTTAATATAAAAGAAATAGGTAAAAGCACTCATTGAATGCCAAGAATACATTAAGAGATCATTGGGAAAATGGATTTAAAAAGAATTAAGGTATATTATGTACAAGGATCAGTTCCCTGCAAGGAATGTAAACAGCAGTACTATGAACATGTAGTAATAAAAACATTCCACGTTAAAAAAATCATTGAGAAAGAATTAGTGGAATCCATACATAGGATGGATCTCTATAGTCTTTAATTGAAATAGTTCAGCACAAATGAGAATTGTACACAGTTACAAAGTAGCTATAGATATTTTACTTGATATTATCAGCAAGTAATTTTTAGGACCAGTTGTTCTACACTAAAACATAAACTACATGAAGGGCACCAGCTCTCCTTGCAAGTCTGGTACGAAAGCCCAGCCCTGTGTTACTGAAGTTTACTTTGAAAAACAGGGTGTTGAAGTCACATCTACAACCGAGCCACTTCTAAGGAAAGATGTGCTCTGAGCACGGAGACCCCAGAGACCCCAGAAAAAAGTGAGCACTCGGTCTGCTCAACAGCCAAAGCAGACCTTGGTGATTTCTGTTGCTTTTGCCATTCTCTCTCCCCTTTCCTGTTTTCTGATTATCTGTCTGTCTGTCCGTATCTGATTTTACATTTATGATTATGTGCATGTATATGTATATATAGCTACAGATACATACGTTCACATGTATAAATGTGCATGTGTATTTTTAAAAAAAAGGTCACACACTTCAACTGAGACTGTAATATAAGCACAAACGACTGATCTTCTCACCTTCTCTGTCAAATGAATTTTGAAAGGAGGTTGGGTGGAAACAAAGTTAAAAACCACAAATAAGGCATGTGGATGCCCATCCTGACAGATCTATCAAAGCTGCAGCCTACACATTTTTTCTGCTGTCTTTTAAAAAGAAGTTATAAAAAAATTTTTAAAAGGAAGTTTTGTTATTTATATGGACTAACTATATCATATATTTATTCACTGCTTAGGACAATTTCTCTTTATTAATTTAAAAAAAAAAAAAAGGTCAGTGTAGGGAGCTGGGGACCAGATGGGCCACAAGCCTCGATGGGTTGAGCAGCTGATACCATGGTTCTGAGATGTGCTCCTTCAGCTCCTACCCTGGAAGACACTGCTACGTCCCTGGGAGATAAAAGAAGGGGCCTCTAGAAGAATCCCATGCTTGCTCTGAGGGTTAGAGGATGAGAGGAAGAGAAAACTGCACTAGCACCATAGAGTAGCTGCATTTGGAAACAGATCTAAAGTTCCCAGGTTGCCCATGGAGAAACTCAAACAGAAATCTTGCAGGGAGGCCCAGGGGAAGAAGGTGCTTTGCTGTGAGGAAGCAAATGGCAGCACTCTATATCTCACTATCATGAGAAAGCAGAAGCAGGCTAGGAGACTAACAGATACACATCACTGGGATGGCAGTCAGCTACAACGGATCACAAGTGGTGCACAGAGGTGTGTCCCTCACTTTGTGTGCAGAGAGAGGCAATAAAAGAAGATAAAATGTACAGATAAAATTAACCCAGGGACAGAACAAATAGGCAAGGTATAAAGATGAAGTGGATATAGTACAAAGTAACGGCAAAATAACAGTAAAGTAGAACATTTTGCAAGTATTTGTCAGGCTTAAGAAGACCAGAGTACAGAAACTAAAAGCATGGAGTATCGGAAAGAGAAAAACATTCATAAATATCTAAGTAAAATTTCTGCATCTTAAGGATAAGCCATACAATTAATCTGCCAGAGGTCACAACAAAACAGTAAATTATGTGCGAAGAAAGAAAAAGTCTACAGTAGTAAATGTTCAAAGATGATGGGGCATGTCTGCAGTCCCCATCCAGTCATTCTTACAACCAGCCAGATCATTCATTTGCACAGGCAAAACATTTTGTGTATGTGGCAAAAGAAAGAATGAGCCATGAGATATAAAATAAAACAGAAGCACATAGTAATGTCAGGTGTTGAAATAAATGTCAGGTAAGTTGATCCTTATATGGGTTAAAAACAAGTTATTATACCTATAAATCATATACTGAAAATAAAAGGATAAAAAAACTAGGTAAAAGTTTAAGAAAAAGTAATACAAGGACCTCACACTTAAAAAGAAAACTTGGATCCCCTAAGCTACCTGGACGATCTCACAGACATGATTTGACCAGGGACTTGGACACAGAGCTCACCTGCTGTCATGACACCTTCAGACTATTTGTGTTCTTAGAGTATTTACCCTAACACTTGATCTCAGGGATTAGATTCAGTGCTCAGTGTTATTATAAACTAAATGTTTGTTTTAAAGCCTTGGGTACTATGAAGCCAGTCAGAATTCCATTAAGGAACATTTGACTGTCAACATTTACAGAGATTCTTTCCTTCTGAGAAGTTTATGGGGTTTAGAATGTCATTGTAATTATCATTGCAACTAGCATTACATTCTTTTGTTAAGATGTCTGCAAGAAAACTGAAGCAATTTTTATAAAAATAAGAGCTTAAAGATAATTTATAGACTACATGCAATTTTAGTCTTAAGTGTCTTTCACAGATTAGGTCTAAAAGTTAAACATAAAAATAGATACATTCTAGTTCTGAATTACATGTAGTGAAGACCAAGAACACACTTTTTAATTGTAATAGTACATGACATACTAGATTAGGGTTATTAAACATCAATAGTGTTTCTATTTTAGCCTTGTGGTAAAATAGAAAATGTTTCAAAAATGTAGGTCTGTACCAAGAAACACATTTCGATGGAGTATAACTGTACTATTATTTGTCACACATAGTAAATACAATCTAGATTATAAAATTAGTACCTATCGGATGACAAAAGAACTGTGACTCATCCAGTGACCTTTTGAAAGTGGGTGAGACTAACTAAAAACACATGTTTCCTTCCGTTTTAGGACTGCTCTGTTCCAGGTTTCAGAACTGCAAACATCCATGTTAGCATAACCCATAACCAGACTTCCACTTTGATCCTTTCCCATAGAACAGAGTCCCCAAGGGCAACGGAGGCAGACAGAGGGAGACACTGTGATGGCAATGGCCTGAGGAACTTTCACCATTCCATTCCAGCCCGAGACTCCCCAGTACCACCTGGACTCCAGCCTCTACCTCAAAGGTAGTTGCCCAATTCTTCCTTCAAAGATTCTTGGTATCCTTAAACTTAATGCTTCCTTATCCTATCCAGAGTCAGACTTTCAGAGAATCAGGAAGTGCTGGGAATAGGTACATGTGAGGTCAAAGCTGTGAGGCTTTCAGGGTAGGGGATTAGAAGCCCATCACACATGAAGGTACAGAAAATAAACAAACAGCTCCGTGGAAGAGAAAGCCATGAAGGATTGGACAGGACACACTAGGAGAGAACCAGAAAGTCTATCTATAGGGGGTGGCCACTGCATAATGGTACAAATGACTCCAAGGGCTTTGGATAGCTCAAAGGTAAACTTCCAATTCAAATCTCAACTTTAGTACCTAAAGCATGAGACTTTTTTTTCCCTCATCTAAAGTATGGGATCACCCAAAGCCCAGTTTAAGAAACTGAGCAGGTAAGCTGTTGAACTGTAGGATCTTTTGCGCTGAAAATCTATGTAGGTTTCACACATGAAACAGGACACAAAGAGAGAATGGGCAGAATCAAGGAAAGGACAATGACCACCTCCTGTTAGACTGGATGGATCTACAGTGGCACTCTCCTTCCCCTGGTAGCAGAGGCGACAGTGTGGCATGGCCAAGAGAGCCTATGCCTGGAGTCAGGCTGCTCTGGCTGCTCTGGCTACATCAAACTCTGAGACCCAGGGCAAGCTCCCTTCACTCACCTGGGAAATTGCGCTACTAATGGGGACAAGAGTGTCACCTCCAAGGGGTTTGCCGACGATTCCCTAGGGATGGGCAAAGTGCACAGAAGAGTGCCGGCCCTTGGCATGCTCCATATAGAAGAGGAGCCTGGGGCTAGCGTGGGACCCTCACTGTCATTATTCAAAAGAAAACTAACATATCCCCCTTGGAGCGGCTTGAAATAACAAAATACCTCAAGAGCTGCCTAGGAGCAAAGTGAATTCAAGAAAGAGAGAAGTGCCAGGGATTTAGCTCAGAGGCATAAGCGCTTGCCTGGAAAGTGCAAGATCATGAGTTCGATCCAGATAATTCAAAAGGGGGGGGGGAGAGAGAGAGAGAGAGAGAGAGAGAGAGAGAGAGAGAGAGAGGTTCCAAAGAGTACTGTGGAATTTGTTGACATGCCATTTTTTGCTTAAGGCACATTTTGAGTTGGTTTGCAATTTTTTCCAACAAACATCCCCAACCCCAATTTTTTCCAACAAACATCCCTGACCCCAGCCAAATGTGAGTTCTGAAGCCTCTAGATTTGGCACTTCTAAAATTATTCTGGGCTTCTCCAGGGAACCCAGAGTGCCAAGGGGTGCCATGTACTGCCCTGTCCTGACACATTAAATAACCCAGGCTAGGACTTGCAGAAGGAATGAATACATTTTGAATGAGACTTACAATTTTTCTTTCCTAGTAATAAAGATTCTCTGGATGGAAAGAGTTAGAAAGGGTGGACACATCTACCAAAAGACAGACTGCCCTGTGATGGGCTAAATGTGTTAGATGCTTAATGCTTGGCTCTGCATTTCACGGACTTAAGAGACCGCAATCCACTCCTTAATGCTGCCTCATCCACTGCGGAATGCTTTTAATTGACCGCACACTGGGACACTCTAAGGTTTACTTGTTTCATTCTAACCATTATCTATAAACTCATGGATATGATCTGCCTATGTTTTTAGAAATATTTTAACACACAACTCTTTTAGGTTTAAAATTATCTATTATCTCATATGTCACTATTCTGGGAAGAATCTGCCTTAGGTAATACACACATATACTTTCCAGCGAATAGTTTAAAATCTGTCTTACTTTTAATTTTCTATGCTTTTTAAAGGAATCAACCACCCTTCTATATCTAACTGGGTAAGGCAAGAATGGGCTGTCTGAGATGGAAGGAACAGGTCAGTCCTACTTTTCCACTGTTTCAGGAAGCTGCTTGTAGAGGTGGCATCAAGGAAAAGTCCCAAGTGTGCAGGTGCCACAGGAGCTCAGTGACAGACAGCAGTGCCCACTGCAGAGAAAGGGACATTCATGGAAAATATGTGGGACAGAGAGTTTAGGATGAGTGGTATATAATGCCACCTCATCTTTCTGAATAACTTAAAGGGAGGAAAAAATGACCCTTGGTTATCTGAATGTGAGTTCTCTACCTTCAACAACCTAACCAATGTATTTCCTTTTTAATAAGCTAAAAAACAGTTCCTCTTGCTAGGAAAACGGAAACAGACTGTGGCATACAACAATTGTGATCAGAAAATGTTGACAGCCTTCTGTGGTGTCCCAGTATTGCTGCAGAAATAGTCACCTACTCCAGGAAGAATGCTGGGTAAAATGGGCGTGGTTAAGTAAATAAATGTTACAAGTTAAGGGAGGAACCAGCAATCGCATGAAGTCCATGTGAACACTCCATGTCAAATGAGTGGATTTCAGATCTAGGGTGCAGCTTCAATGATTCAGGCTCACAATCTGCTTTCTCCCCAATGGTAGCATCATTGCAGATTCACAGGGAAAGCACCCCACAGTGCACAGTAATTTGAGATGTGAGTGCAAAGAACCTTATGCTGGCTCTTGCAGAACGAGTCTATTGTGTGAATGTATTTACTGAGAAAATATTAATGGACCAGAAACTGGAAAACAATTTGTCTTTTCATGGCTCACATGTCTTATAATATTAATTTCATTTAGTCCTACGTGTAAGGGAGAATTATTTCCCCGCCTTTTCTAACACCTTGAGGTAACCTGCCCTCTTCCACTCACAAAGCTAAATGTAAATCTGTATCTGATCTCTACTTCCATCCTCACCTCTCTTCTGAGTCTAGCTCTCCACCTCCACCTTTAGAAGGACTTCATGTGATCACCAAGCCACCTGCAAAATTCAGGATACTTTCTGCCTTTCCACAGCCTTAACTCAATCATATTGGTGAATTCCCTTTTTCTGTATGAAGTAACATACTCATGGGTTCTAGGAATTAGGATGGGGACTTTTTAGGGGCCACTACTGTGCCACACCACACATGACCTCACCATATCAGAGCACTTACCTACCTCCCCTCCATCCTACAAGACTTGTGGAGGATGTACCCACACTTGTAGATGTAATGTGCCACTGTGCCTGGCTAATAAACGCACAAGAATAGGTTCTTCCAAAGAAAAACAAAAGGGTCTTGATTAGCAGATTCCCAAGTTTTGGAGTTTAAATTCTTCCAACGCCAAGTTCAAGCTATGGAAGTCACTGAGAATGGAATTAGGAGAAAGCACACAGGTGCACATCATCTGATGGGTATAATAACCCCAAGGACACAGGTAATAGTAAAATGAAATAAAATAACTAAAGCATAATAGGTTTAGAGTACTGCCCTTGTTTTATCTTAATCTAGAATGTTTAATTGCAACGTATATATGTATGTAAATTAGTATTTCGTAAGTGCTCTAAGAAACAACTTAGAATCTTCTCAAAATCTGTGGCCCCAGTAACCAGGGATAAAAAGCTCACAACTGGCTCCAGCATACCACTGCACTGTAGGTATATAATAAATGTTTTTTTGGATGAATGGATATGTTAATGTATCTAATGATAGTCTATCAAGACATATTCAGCTGCAAACCATCTGATTATCTTTTCTGAAATATCAGTGCTAAGTGTGTAATTAGTGTTTATTTGATTTGAAGATACAATATACAATATTTGATCACTATTTCTACTCCGCTCATATAATGAGACAAAGACCTCTTAATAAGGTAAGATTTTGATGTTAATTATTATTTTTATTTAATTCCTTGACCATTGTTAATCTTGATGAAAATTATTTTGATTTAGAAGATATTTAGTGTATTTAATGACCTCATGTGAAGTGCATACTGGTGTATTAAATATAAAACAAACATTATGAATACACTATTATCTTGATTTGGAAATTGTTGCGTGAATATGAATAATTGTTACATGAATACCTGAATAATAAGATATAAATCAGTACATCATTGTCAAGTATTAAGGTGATAATCTTTGAAATTTAAAATGGAAATAAACCTCTACTGAGGGCATGATAATTAGAACAATATTTTTTTTCAGTATTGGAAAGGAGACATTCTGTATTACTGTGTTTTGGATATTTATCTTTGGCTTTCTTTCTAGTCTTTTTTAGTACAAAATACTTATGTACTATGTTCTACAACTTTCCTGTCAACCTGACAATTTTCTACTAAATCCAAAACACAGTGAACCTACAATCACATAAACTTGACACTACTATGGAGTCCTTTACACGCGGCATGGAATTAATGTAAATTATGAGGCTAATAAAGATTTTACATGAAAGATGATACAAACAGTGGGATAATAAGAGATAAAATACTTGCCAAGAAAGTTCCACTACCTTGTTGGGTATACATAAATGAGGAAATCAGAGATAAAATATTTGTCTAGAAAGCTGCTGAAAAGATATTCTAAAGTCAGTGAGGTTTGCCCTGGTTCATAGTAAAATGAAATATTGGCAAGGGAGTCTCTTTTCACTGAAGGGTAGGGAGTATACATCCATGTATGTGTGGACTAAAGTTGCTAAATGCAATGATGATAGAGAAAATGGTAGCAAGCAGAACAACAAGGACTTGGCAGGAAACATTTGTGTCTTATAGAATTAGATTTACAAACTGAACAAGGAAAATAAATATACTATACTATAAATGAAACGATCTGACTATTCTAAAGCAGATCAGTTGACTAATAGAGGATTTTTTTTCATTAACTCATATTAAGCTAAGTAAATAAACATAGTTTATACTATCACAGTATGAAACCTATAAAGCATAAAATCTGTGTAGACATTTTTGGAATCACATTTACTAATTTTGACTAGGATCAAAATTCAGAGCCATAGTCACTAAAGATTATTTCCAACAGCCTGAATACAGAAATGAGCCTTCTAAGGCAGTGCTAATTCCATGAGGTACTTACACGCTTCCTGTGGTAGAGCTGCTATCAGTGAGAAAAGAACCATTGGTTCGTTCCATCTGGGCCAGCCTGAAAAATGGAAATGAGAGCTTATTGCCCTGTATGGTCTACATGGCACATGTCAACTGGATGCACATCCTCAGATACCTTTAAACTATCATACTGTGACAAAACAGGCGAGGGTTCAAAGGTCCTAACAAAATCATGAAATGAAAGCAACATCAAATGTTACTTACATTTCTGTCACCACTACCTTAAGGCTTGGAAGCCTTTGTTTCATATCATGGTGCATGGTTGACCAAGTCTCCTCAGGGGCCTCCCAAGACCTCTGGCCAGTCTTGTACTCTGAAGCAAGGGTAGAATTCTCACATACCTCCAAGTGTGCTCCTCCTAGCTCTAAAGACTATCATAGCTTTCCTTTACCTCAGGACATGACCGCAGTCCTGAGCCCCTGGGCCTTTCACTCTTAGACCTCAGCTTCTGCACCATCTTGCTCTCTCAGTAAACAAGTCATCTTCCTTCCCAGCTCAATGCTCCCGAATATGTTTTCCCATGGCCCCACGTGTGCTTTCCTCCAAAAATTCTACTGCATCTCAACTTAATTTAGTTGGCTGCTATTTTTAGGATTACACTAGCATTTTCATCTGGTGACTGGGACCACAGATGAGTGGTATTAACTATTTCACTGAAAGTTTGTGGACATCATCAGGACCACTCAGTATAGCTTAGGGCCTCTAAAACAAACCCCAATTCCAAAGCATTGGCATAAATTTAATTACACAGTGTCATTCACATGTGCACTATCTCCTGAGAATTCTGTAAATTGCTACTTTCATTTACCGAACCTGAGTTACGTTATCTAAAGCCCACTTATACGGTGTTTGGATTCTCAGCAGCTTGGTAATCACAGCCTATTGAGATTTACTTTTCAGAGCCTCCATAATGGGTGTTTGGCAGAGTGCAAACTGCAAGGTGAAAAGATGAGAGCCCCGACTGCAAATGTAACAGAATCACGACTTCTTGCAAAATAGCATTCCTCAAAAGAAGGTAGGTTCCAGGTGTCATGTGAGTTCAGACTGGAACTCTTGGTGACAGTGTAGCACAGCGTTTCTGTTCAAGTCTCTTACCGAGTGGCGTACTGTTCTATTCTTGAGTGGGTGTCATCATGGAAGAGCTGAGGGGACTGTGAAGGGCTGAAAAGGAAAACACAAAGTGATAGCTTTAGGACCCAGTACTGATAGATGCCACTAGTGGAAATGTTAGTTTAGTTAGACGCTGAATTTGCCATGCAAACAAACCACCAGGATTGGTACCCAGGATGCAGGTGTAGTACTTTAGAACCAGAGTTTAGTCTTCACCCCCGTGCCAGCACACCTGACCAGAACCCCCAGCATGTGCACATGGGCTGAGAATACTCACTCATACTGCTCGGGCCACATACTGATGAGGGTGATAGGACTGCAAAGAGGGGAGAGGGAAACAAAAGTCACAGAACAAACACTGTAGAGCAATTACACACCAAAGCAGTGGGCTGAGCAGATCACAGCTGTCTTCTACTCCTTATGTGTGGTTGCTCTGACATCCAGGGGAAATCAAAAGCCTTAGTTTATTCTAGAGAAGATGCTGTGTATTCAAGTGTCTGTAAGAGCCTGTGCGGCCTCCTCACAGATCTTGTTGGATATTTGTTGCAGGATAGCAAGCGCATTTTAAAGCAATCTTATTGTGAACCAAATTCTGGAATGTTCTCTAATGACTCAAAACTGTAAAGACAATATTCTTGAGGGGAGATGCAGTTGTGGTTTTGTTTTTTTAGAGAATATGTGTGATCAAAAAGATGAAGCTGAGTATGCGACAGCAGATTATATAGTGACGGCAGCGTTGAAGTAGAATCAGATTTTTCTCATTTTTCACCCAATTTTAAATGTAAAAATTCAGGTATGCATGAAGAAATAAAACATCAGATACGCTGAAAAGTAAAAAAAGCAACCCGCACATCTTCTCCCACCTCCCGGCCAAACAGGCCACGTCATTAACTGAAACAATGTCTTAGAAGTTCAATGCAGGAAACCAATGAAGGAAAATGTGTTTTGCTGGAATTGGAGGCTTAAATCAACCTGGGGAGGGCAACACCCACATAGTCACTGGAAGGGATCCCCAATTCTCCTGGAAATACTTTCTTTGAAAACAGCTGATCCTAATTACAAGTAAGTTCAAACATTTTTGTTGTTTTTTGGAGGGACAGGATGGGAAGGTGGGGAACTGATGAATGTAAATTTGAAAGTACAAGGATAGTTGTCTATTCAATTACATAAAGTCTTTCCCAAAAGCTAATGCTGATTGAAGCAAAATTATCTACTTCCTTGTTTCTTCTATTGCTATTGTGTGTATATGCTTAAGGAAAAGTTAACGATCTCATTATGGCCTACTGTGAAGTTGATGTCTGCATAGCAAAGACTCTGCAGACACGGAAGGTTATCTCCTGGGATGAAAAACTTAAAGACTCTTCAGACTTATTCTCAAAAACAGGCATTTATCTAACTTTGTGTCTGTCAGAATACAATATCCTGTAAACAGATTTAATTGTGCAGATGTAAAATAGATACAAGAACAGTATAGTATACCACATTCTCTTTACATCACTTTTTCCTTAACTCTGAGACAGGAATGATACATGTCAAGGGACAGATCTGCTAGACATTTTCTAGCAACAGTAGCTGTTGCACAGATTATTTCTGAAATGTAAGTCAACCACCACATTTGACATGAGTTTTAAATAAAAGAAAAATAGGGGTTTTTGTTATTGTTGTTGCTTGTTTTTGATCTTCACAGAGCTTGGAAAATCTCCGTGAAACCATTTGACTGGTTTCTGTGAAGTGACTTCAGAAAGCAAAAGAGTGATTCCTACACTAAGATAAGAATGTCAGGGGTCCACAGGGCACGGAAGGAGTTGAAGAGTCTCTCTGAAATGATTTTTCTTTTCTTTTCAATCAACAATTTGTAAGAAAAAATCGACATAAAAAATCAAAATGTAAACTCCACTGACTTTAAAACATTTTGATTTGCAGGGAAAAAATTTAAAGTTTCACATTTATTTTTAGAAGGAAAAAAAATTAAGCCCTTTATAAATGGATTAAAGAGGGTTAAAAATAAAAGCAGGGCTGAAGATGTAAAACAGCAGCAGAGCTCCTGCCTGGCATATCTGAAGCCCTGGGTTTCATTCTCAGTATCACCTAAATAACAGTAACAATAATAATAACAGTCAGTATTAGCCTAGGCTTAATCATATAGCTTCTTCCTGTTTTTCAGTGTGGTGGCTGTTCAGGGTGTTTTGGTTAGTCACACACTAACACACAAGGAATTAGACCCTTTAATGTACTTAAGGTGAATTTGAAGTATAAAGTCCTCACAGTGCCTGCCTGGTAAGTGCAAGGTCCTGAGTTAGATTTCCAGTCTCTAACCCCCACACCCCAAAAAAACTTTGGACAACTTTGTTGGTGTCTTCTTTTATTAGAGATCTGTTCCTTATGCTTCTGGTCTTTTGTCTTCTGTAATCCATTCGCTCTAAGCGGATTGCTGGATCTCAGCTATTCTTACTTTTTCAATTCACACTGCCGCTCCACCCTCGCAAACTTCAAACACTTCCACGGCCTACAGTGCCCTTCCTGTCCAGCTCCTGCTTCTCCTTTCATTCTCATTTCCTGCCACCGTCCCCAGCTTACCACGCGGATTGCCTAAAATTTAAGTCTCCAAGCTTTGGAAAATGCTTCCTTTGCCTTCCCCTGTACTCCTAGAAACACACCAAACACTCGACACGTGGTCCTGTTCATTTTCTGGGTCTCAGCTTAGCTCTTTCTCGCTGCCTTCTGGAGCCATCCTGGCGCCTACCTCGAGCTGCCTCTTGCTGTAAGATCTCTAACACATCACCAAGTGCACCCTAGTGTCTGTTTACTTTCTTAAACTTCAGAGAAACCAACTGATTTTTTTAATCCAATAGTTATAATCTCTCATAACTGTCAAATTACTTTGCCGCCAGTTTAATTTATTTCTTAGGAATATTTCATTGATACGCTCTTTAATAAAGTTTTATTCTCTTATATTACTCTTTGAGAAATATTGCATAGAGCTATAAAACTTACTGAATAAATATTAGCATGGGTATGCTCACTCTTCTAGGAATGCCTTTTTTTCCTCTATATACAGATGTGGAATTAATGGTCAGAGGATAAAACATGACATTTTACAAGGGTAAAAGAAAGAAATTTCTAATCAGCTCCATAAATAACTTCAACACCTTCACTACTTCACTAATTTTTTTCCCATGTTCTCTTCCTACAAATAGCCGACACCTATAAATTGTTAGACCAGATTAAGTGGGCCTGTACTAGAATAGGCTCAGCAAAAACAAACAAAAACAAAAAAACTGTACCAAATCCAGACAGTTTTAAATTTTTTTTTTTTTTGAGACAGATCTGACTACATAGTTCAGATTGGCCTTGAACTCACTATATAGTCCAGGATGGCCTCAAATTTGAGGCGATTCTCCTGCCTCAGCTTCCTGAGTGGTAGGATAATGGGTGTGTACCACACGCCCAGCTGTCTAGATTTTCAAAAAGAAGAGAATTTGTCCATCAAGTCTCGTAGCTCCTAACTCCTTTTCAGTAAGAGTCTTGTGGCACATGATTTAATCTTGCATCCCTTTCTTCCTCTTCTTTCCTCTCTCACTGAAAATGGCAGTAAATTTGTGCTGAAGTGAGGCATCTGGAGTGTCACATGCCCAAAATCAGAGCATAACATTATCTGGCATGCTTTCCTGCTCATGTTTACTTTCGAAGAATCACTTAAAATAAGATGACTGATACTGATGATTATTATGACCTTGAAAGGCAAACTATTAAAAATATTTAAAAGGAATATAAAAGGTCTATCTGCCTGCTTTGTGTGAAGGATATAGACATCTGAGGCCCAAAATACTGATGGTTTATTAAAACCTGTAAGGCACAATGCTTAGTTCAAATCTATCCAGTGATGCCATAAATCAAAGCACCATGTGATAATTCTATGTTTCAGCAGCCACTGCAAAGGTTACTTGGATCTGATACAAACAGAAGTAAAACTTTATATCACAAGGTGTTCAGTACTATTAAACTGTATATTAGATACTAAAACAATAAGGATTATTAGCATACAACGTTTCAAGGAAAAAAGATGAAAGCACCACAAAACAGAGACCCAAAGGCTACCTTTCCTGAATCTATTTGAATAACTCGCCTTAAACTGAAATCAATTTCACAAAATTTAATGTAAAGTGCATTATGGAAAACACAATGAGGAAAGCATATAACTTCACTGGACAAAGTCTGATGCTAAGCAAAGTTAGCAAAAAGCAATCTTCCTTAATTCTTTATGTGCATGCGATATATGTAGAACTGTTTAGAGACACCGTAGTTTAGCAAGGTTCCTGGTCTACAGGACCATGTATGGGGGAAAAAAATCAGATCATCTACTGTATTTTGACATCTTTGAGACACTGATTCTCAGAACACATTGGATTCCTCCTATCTCTGAGAATCTCTCACATACAAAGCAAAAGGAACCGTGAATTTCAAAGGTTAAGGAAAAGTTGTACTTCACAAAAACTGCACTCGATACACCCTTTATGGTTTTTGCGACCATTTTCTCTACTTATGACCAAGAGAATGTTGTGTTTCTCTCTTGTAGCTTCGCTGTCCTACGGTCACTCTGAGGATGATTTTCTCCGACCTGAGCAGCACCGCTCTCTGCGATGACCTATTCTGGTGGTGACTAGTGAAAAATTCATTTTGCCAGCCACAAGCACAAGGGAAGAGCTTTGCCAGGCTGATATTCTAAAAAGTGATTCAAAGATTTAAATCGTATCTATTTTGATCTTGATAATTCTTTAGTAATTTTAAATTACTTCCTTGCATTTCTTCTGGCTTGTTTGAAACCTTTTTTTTCCTTTTCATCTTAGCTTTATAATTCCACAGTAATTTTTCTATCTTGAAACTTTGATTTATGCTTGTCAAGTGAAAATAGAGGTTACCTCAGTTCACAAACTTAATTCTTTCCACAGTTCTGATCGCAAACCAAATTGGATGAGAACCGAATCCAATTCAATAGTTAGGTTCAATGTTGACCTATGGGGAATTTTGCTTTAGTTCTCATCCAATTCAGTCTGTGACCAGGATTGTGGAAAGAATTAAACTTGAAACCAAGGTACCACTTGTAAATGCTTTTCAGTGATTCTGTCAGTTTCCTGTAATAGATAGAGTTATTTCATTTTTCTTACCTCATCTTTAAGATACTAAGAAAATTTAGCACAGATACATACTTGAAGCAAGAGATTTAGTATTACTGGTAAATTTGTATTAAAACAATGTAAAATGAGCTACAAGAAATAGTAAAACAATCTCCAAAAAGGGAAACATGGAAAAATAAAGGAACAAATGAAAAGTTCAAGGTTTTTTTTTTTGTTTTTTTTTTTTTCAGTGCTAGGTTGGGCTTAGGGCCTGGAGTCTTAGGCATTTACCACTAATTTACAATCCCAGTTCTCATTAAGTGTTTTAAAAGGAGAAGAGATGATCAAAAAAGAAGGTGACCATATGCCTGTAATCTCAGTATTCTGGGAGGCGGAGACAGGAGAATTGAAAATTTGAGTCCCACCTTGACAAATTAGGGAGGGCAGGTCTCAAAATATAAATAAACAAACAAACAACAAACAAATTAAAAAGACAAGAAAAGCTGAGAAAGTACTGTCAGTACAAAGGCCCTGGATTCAATGTTTAGTACTGGAAAAAAGAATAGAAAAGAGAACAAAAAGAAAAGCAAAAAGAAAAAGGACAACCAGTTTAGAAGAGACTATCAGTTTAGAAACACATTTTAGGTTAAATCTGCACCAATCAAAAACCAATAATAAAAATTCATAGTTCTGAAGATTGATGCTAACTTCATCTTTTTTGAAATGAAACATTTTAAGAAGACACTATTCTTCCTGGTATTAAATAATGTCTCTTGTGTCACTAAGATAGTATCGGATAGAAGTATTCACTGATTATTTTACATTAAAATAAAACTTACGTCTCTAAGTTGTCACCTTCAAGGACCGTCTGCACGGGCAGGTAGCCGAGCCGAGGATGTTTGGCAAAGTATTTCTTCGACCGGAACTTGTTCTTCAGCACCTTTGTGAAATCTCGCACGTCTTCCCCAGATGTTGTCTGTAAGGTTAAAAAATAAAATCATCATGCTTTTCATTAACTCAAAGAGATAATCATCCAGAATAAAATCAGGGTAGATGTAAATCGACACAATTAAATGCTAACCACTTGGGTAGCTTTATGCATTTTGGGAATAATGCACACTTTTCTGTAAACACATCACAATTGGAACTCATCACAGCCTACATCCAGTGATAATTTTAAAAAAATTTTCTGCTGAAAGTCAGCCATTTCTTCAATGCTTTAAACCTTGAGCCAAAAAGTAAAATTAGCTTTGTAAATGTACTTGGTTGATTCCTACCACTAAAACTATTTGCTGTTAAAAGTATAGTAAAGAGGAAGTATTCTGAATAGTAATATAGTTTTAACTAAGCTGAATAAATGGAAGTTAGCATTAAGTCATTCTGGCTTCTTCCCAGCTAGCATATATTCTAGTCTGGAAAAAGAGAAAAACAATGAAGAGGAGAAAAATTACAGAAGTGCCCTGGAGCCCTATTTTAGAGAGAATGATGTTTCTCTGTCCTTTCTCAACAACACAAGTATGGAATTATTTCACTTGAACCAAATTTTTAAAGATGATGTACAATGTTATTATTTCCTTAAGTATTTCAAGATGATTAGTTTTAATAATCAGGATCAGAGGAGCTGAAATTACCCAACCCTACCCTCTTATTCTATCCCATGAAGTGTTCTCTAAGTCTCAGTTTTCTACTCTCTATCATCAATTCTGTATCAGTATTTGCAATCCAGTAACAACGTTAGTCCTTCTGGAGTTATACTGAAAACACCTGTATGACCTGCATGGAACTGAATTAAAACCTTGATTGTCTAACTTCTACTTTGCTGACCAACCAGCATTGAATTGACCTCACTCTCGTCTCCTTATAGAGAGGATATTTCTATAGCATAAACTGAGTGATAAATATATTTGCTTATTGTGTTGCTAGCTCACTGCTCCCACCCTGTCTTTTGCTTCACTATAAACCTGTCCAAGCCTCATGTAAACTTCTTTTGCAAACTGAAATTTTAAAAATATAATGATTTTTAAAAGCAATTAATTTGGAGTCAATCTTTACAGAGTTTTGTTGTTTTTTATCTGCTCTCTCTCTACCTAAATATGTTTGCTTCTGGTAAAACAAACAAACAAACACAGGAACTTTTGGGTCTACTCTAAGTTTGCAGAGCAGAAAGGAGGCATGAATAAGACCAAGCTATTTATGTATAGTTTAAAAGCCATTTCACATTATTAAAACAAATAACACATACCTCCAGTAGCGACAGTCCCAAGTTATCACTACAAATGGCTGTAAGAGTCATACTGTTAAATCTTTTTTTGAATGACTGAAAATAAACTATAATGATATGAAGTTCTAGGGATATTGAGCATCCCAAATGCAATGCAGAAGTTCACGGCAGAAAGAAACTATTAATGTACAGACAAAAAACAAAATAAAACAAACAAACTAAGGCAATCCTGTGGAGGGAAAGTTGCTAAGAGAGATGGTATTTTGTGGGTATTAAGATCTTACTGGGCAGAATAGGAGAAATAATCAGAATAAAGTTGAGAGTAAGAAAAGGAAACATTAAGAGAAAGAATACTTGGGACTGAAGGAAACCAAAAGGATGTAGCATCACTGGTAGAGGATACTCACATCTTTTCTACTGGGTAGAACATTGCAGATAATGAAGTTTATAGATAGATCTCCAGAGGTCTATCTATAATCTACCTTTTTGTCCTTGAATCTGCCTATTCTGGACACTTCATCAAAACAAATTCATATAATATATGTTTTTTTTTATGACTGGCTTCTTTCACTGAATGTAATATTCTTCTAGTTCAGCTATATTTGAGTTCCTACAAAAAATCTTGCTTAGAGAAAGAAAAAAGTAGCAAATCATACAGAAGCACAAATTCCATATCATACATTACTTGACTATATTCAAGACACAACACTAGAGCAAAATCAGCCCAACAGAAATAGAATAAAACTTTCCCCCTCCACCCCACTTTTCATCACAGAAAAACACACCTGCCCACCTTCCCAAAGCATTATAATTTTAGTCTTATAACAAAGACTAAAATTAAATTAAAATTACAATCAAGGATATATTTATATTTAATTAATGTAAATTCACACAGAAACTGACATCTTCTGAATAATTATTATATGGGGGAAAATCTAATAATCAAAGTTGTAATCTAAGGGCATTAATTCAATAGTGCTATAAACTTTGTGCAATATTAAAAGAAAATGTGAGAAGTAATTCATCTCAAAAGAACTAAGGATTATACATAGGTTAGCAAAACGTAAATCTTTGAGAGAGCTAAGAAAATGAATTAAGCCCATATTTGCATCAAAAATGATAAAATATTTACATATACTTGATATGTATATGTAAAATATAATGATAAAATATTTACATATAATATTTCTCTATTTTACAGTGTCTAATATTTCTCTATGTTACAGTGCTAATGCAATGGTTTGGTTAAAAAGAAAACAGAAAAAAAAGAAGACCACTTATCTAATATAAAGACTATAATCGAATTCAATTCTATTTTCACAGTAGACAAAATATTTTGTGCATTTTTAAAAAGCAAATGAGTACCACTATTATAACAGGAAGGTGGAACTAAAAGAACTCTTATTACTGAACAAGTTATTCAATATTCTAAATGGAAAATGCATTTCTTGAAAAATTAGGTTTTTGTTTACTGCTGTACCTAAAGCAAAAGAGAAGGAAACTAAAAGATTTCGTAGATGCCATTTAGTGAGCCAAGGGTAACATGTCAGTATAGAATCTTCAGTCTTATAAATTGATTGCTTTTAATCTCGTTTAACCATTATGGCCTGTAAGAAATTATCATCGGGTATCTGACATACAGAGAAACTAACAATAAGCTTTGCAATGACTCCAGCCATGTCCGTAGGAGAAAGCTGCTCCGGCAAACCTGGGCCTTTTCATCATATCGAGACTATACAGAAAAACAGAACTATTTTTTAAATTTTGTAGGAGAAAGAATCCATGGTCCCTAACTAAAATAACTATGACAACATTTTGCATTCACCATTCACTTTAAGCACTGCTAAGATGCTATGTGGCTGTTTAGAAAGAAACATACTGAAATAATATTTTATAGATTTAAGTTGCCTATATAGAACATGTTTGGTGTAAATACCATTAGAAAGAAAATACATACAAAAAAGCAAAAAGAAAAAACTGCCAGCTAATGGATCACTGAGAGATAAATCATTTTTAAAATCTAGTGATAGAACTGATTTTTATCTTTTTAACACATATACACAATAAATGTATACTCCATGAATAATTATAAGTGATACCAATATCTAGGCCAGGCTATGGAACACTGCTAGATATTCTAGAAATCCCTACCACTCTGAAGTTCTTTCCTCATAAAAATTATTATCCTGTGGGCCGGCGGTTTAGCTCAGCAGCAGAAGCACCTGCCTGGTAAGCACAAGGTCGTGAGTTTGATCCCCGGTACCAAAAAAAAAAAAAAAAAAAAATTATCCTTATTTGTATTTTAAAGTTAACTATAACTTTCTTATATTTTAAAAATAATTTATCATTCCAATTGTTACTTCTAAATATTATGATTTAATCTTGTTCATTGAAAAGTATCTGATGTGGCATAATTTTTGTTTTTAACCTGCAGATTCTTCCTCTTTTCTTTAAAATACACCTCTTGAAAAACCAGGCAATTTGACAAGTAGTTTTCTAGAGTCTAGGTCTTGCAGGATATGCATTCTTGGTGTAATGCAGCATGTTCCTCTATCCGATCCTGGACACTCTGCAGACGGACAACCAGATCAAGAGACTTCATCAGACTCAGACTTGATCTTTCAGCACAAGTGCTAGTGCTTGGCGGGATTATAGGAAGCATATAATACCTGGTCATCTCTCTGTGTGATCTTAGCAGGTGTTTATGCTAAATGTCTACAGCCATCATAGGGGGTTACAAAAATGGTGACATTTTAATTCTCTTCTTCATTTTCATGTACTGGTTGAAATATTTTTATAAAGAAACATCCCTATACATCTACAATTTAGCTACTTAGTGGTAGAGTTCACTTAGGAAAGGCAGAGTAACTACGATTTCCCTTCTTTTGTTGACCAATTTCAGTATCAAATTTTTTTCTATCATCTTTCAAAGGTAATCAATTTGTTTGCTGTTTTTAAACATCATTATGAACTTGATTTTACCATACTTGTGGGTTTCAATCTAACACGATTAGTAAGATTCAATGTGTCTCCTCTTTGATTGCCAGAAGCTTCTTTCAGTTGGCTTCTTTTATCAAGGGACTAGTAGTAGTTATTAGGAACTTTCTTGCTATCTGATACCAGATACTCTAAATTCACCTTGTACCATGTCTAGGCTTTTTCAGTAGAAACACACATTGAAAAAGGCATCATTCCCCATGAGGTTACTTTGATGCATCTGATTCACATTCCCAAAGGTGGGGTTTTGATTTGCCTTCCTTTCTCTTACGATTTTATCTCTTCCATAACTAGAACTCCCTTCCTGGGGGCACAAGGGAGATGTGACAGAACTTGACAACCTCACCATTATTCATTTGGGTTTTCCCATATTATACATACAAGAGTCTCAGAATATAGCATACTACTCAGCATGACTACTTGAAAACATTAAAATAAACATTACTTTTCCTTTTTCCTCCCAATTGCAAAACAGCTGCATTATGTTCTCAGATAATAAGCCATTATATACTATACTTTCTCTCTTGTAACCTCATTTAGTATGAGCTCTGTGGGTAACAAGCTAATGTTCTACATTAGTTGCCATGCCGTCTCTCTAGTTATTTGGTTGTCTGAAGTCCAGTCTCTAATAAAACTCCTAAGGAAGTGCTTGCAGATTGAGGACTGTTTCTATGTTCTCTGCTAGATGCTAGAAGGTCAGTTTTTCTGGATATGAAATCCTTGGCTCCCCTCTTTTTCTTCTTGAGTTTCTTAAATATGTTCATTTTCTTTGTATAAAAAGTATGATGATTAACTTTCTTTCCTACTAAGTCATGCCTTTCCCTTATATTTAAATAAGCAAAGATTCTTTTTCTTTTTCCACACCCAGTACATACACCAAGATGTTTTGGTGTTGGTAATTCTCAGTATTCTCAGGTATGTGACATACTGTGACATTCAGCACGTAGCTGCTGTTTTTTCTTTCTTTCTTTTTTTTGAGCAAAGTTTTTCTTGGAACTCTCATCATTAGCATCTGTTCTGTTCTCATACTTTAGGTTTCTTTGGGGATTCCCACTATCCATTGACACTTTTTTGGCCTATGTTGAATATTCTTTTTTTTTTCTCTTGAATTCTTTTCATTGCTTTGGTTGTTTAGTTTTGAGTTTTACAATGTTTCTCTTACTCATTTTCTATTTCTTTTAGGGCATTAACATGTTGTTTCTGTGCATTCTTGCCTTCCTTAGGGTTGGTCTCAATTTCTGAACTGATTTTTTTTTTTTCATTTCTAATTCATTTTTGAGTTGTCACCTCTTTTCTTTCATGTCCAATTCTCAGGATTTTTTTCATGAATGTCTTTTTTTAA
This sequence comes from Hydrochoerus hydrochaeris, assembly GCA_004027455.1. Classification (NCBI taxonomy): domain Eukaryota; kingdom Metazoa; phylum Chordata; class Mammalia; order Rodentia; family Hydrochaeridae; genus Hydrochoerus; species Hydrochoerus hydrochaeris. The sequence goes on from PVLA01003882.1 coordinate 43,928, forward strand.
AGATTACACAGCTACTTTTGAAACAGGAGGCCAAAGCTTCAACCCATTCAATGAGCATTTTACTGGCATCCACTATGGGTTTGTACGGATTTTATTTTGTTCCTTGTCTCTTTCTCTTAAAATTCTTTTTATGAGATTTTATCTTGACATTTCTGTTGTTCAGTTCCTTTTTGTTATGAAATTTATTTTCTTACATTTTTAGAATGAAGTAAGTCTCCAAGAAGTTTCCCAACTTCATAGAGATCCTTCTTTAGCTTCTGTGTGGTATCTGATACACAACAGTAGGGCGGCCTCAGTCTGTAAGGGTGTTAGAACAGCATACTACTGGCCGGGTAGCTTACAAACAACAGAAATTTATCTTTCAGTTGTGAAGGCTGCAAAGTCCAGGATCACAGCACTGGCAGGTTTGGTGTCTGGTGACGACAGCCTTCTTCTCGTTAAGTACGCCAGGAGTGGAAGGGTCTGAGGAGTTTGCAGCAGTCTCTCATAAACACTCTAACTTCCCATCATTTCCAAAGTCCTCATTTCCTAAACCATGTCTTACTGAGAAATAGGTTCCAGTTGATTTTATTAGTACACTGGCACTGCATAATGATTCCATTATGCTGCAGGGAATGGGAGCATGTACATAACACATCTCAATTCTTTTTCTCCCTTTTCCCTTCACCCCTTTTTATTCTGCCAACATCAGCTTCATTTCTATTACTTTTGAGGGAACATAAATACTCAGTTATAGCAACACTGGGACTTCAGGACTTCCTCCTTCTCTTCCCAATCTCGAACACATACTTCACACATGTACTTTACAAGACCTTTCTCTTTTTTCAAATCTCTGTCGTCCTCAGCTGCTCATGCTCAGTTCCATCCCTAGTAAATGACATTGTGTATGGAAAAAAAAAAAAATCCTTCTTGAAAAAAGCCTGGATGGATCAGGTCTGAGACCCCACAGAAGGCTAAAACACTGTGGAAATTTTACACCTTTGTATCTTGGGCTCTGGGGGGACAAGTCCTCCCAGCTGGAGCTCTGCTCAGGAAACAGCCCTTCCCACTCTCTGCTGCTTCTCAGGGACCTCCAGTCCCACACAGTTTTGCTTATTTCTCTTCCTCTCCTATAGGCAGTGATAATCTGAAAGGTTTGGCAGCTGGTGAAGGTTTGTTGCAATGCCGTTTTATTTGGAGGCTACCTAGTCACCTGTTTTGTTCTAAATGTTATCTGTGGATGTTTAGTTTTGCTGTCTAGTTGTCCTATTACTTTATTATGCAACTACCTTAACAAACAGGAGACAAATGTCAAAGGTAAAGTGTTGCTGAAGTACAAAATCTGCTCTGGATTAAATCTATTCATACAAGTCTTTATCCAAATCCTAGATTAGACAAGCTCGGGAGTGCTCAGCATCCAAATCCTCAAGAAAATCTTGTGTGCAGTAGAATCAAGACTTTTCACTCTTCAAGTTCTATTTTATTACCACCACCACTCCCCACCAAAAGAGGGGGGCATTTAAAATTTTTCTCTTCCAATTGTTCCTTAATTGAGAACAAATATAGATACTTCATATGCAGCACAATTTCAGGCCACTCCATCTTTCCCCTGAATTTGTACATCTACATATAAATGCATGTTCATTACTCTGAATGGCTCTGTTTGTATTTCAAATGGTACCTGCTTAGCTTAAATGCTGATAGGTATGTACTATTGAACTTCCACAACACTGGTAAATGGTTAAAAAGCTTTTACTTCTTATTAATGTGAATCTCAAATAGCAGCAAGGCTAAATGTAGAAGAATCTAGAATTCAGAAATGCTAACCCTAAGGTATTCAAAATCAAGTAGGACCTTGAGTGAATTGCTTTACCACTTCACTCAAAATACTTCTGCAATTAACTGTAAAGATCCACAGAGTGGTATATATAAAGGGATTATTGACAATGATGTCAAATAATCTCAAGGCCAAACAAGTAAGTCCTAATTATGCAATGATTTAACCAAAATAACAAAAAGAACCACAAATAAACATTCATTTTAAACCTTGCAATGACATTTTTTGACACTTCATAACTTGAAATGACATTACTATTTCCATAACAAATACACCTGAGATTTTTTAAACTACAAATATAAATACTTTTGGACAAAAGGAAACAAGGAGATATAAAGACATAAATTCACACACTAGTAGAATGATGAAACATTACTACTTGTATCATACATAAGTGCTAAAAGCATTGTTAAATAGAGTCCTCATTAGCAAGATTTACCTCCCAAATGAAGAAGTCAATCATTCCCAATAGTATACTTGTAAGTAGTACATGCTATTTCTATAGAATCTATTTTGAAGACAGTCTCAATAGGGTTTTTTAACTGCAAAATAATCTCTTGGTTTTTATTTAAGTTTCATTGATTTCAACAACTTGAAATTCAGACATAATTGAGTTCCACGAATAGGATGACATCAGTAAGAGAAGATAAATCTTTAAAGTCCCAATGGTAAACTATGAAGCTGAAAAATTAACATTAATAGAATCACCAAAGTGTCAAGTAAAGAAGGAATCAGTTATCCAAAGCAAAACGGATTATGTTCAAACCTCACTTTAAAAGCTAAGGACACAATCTAAGTCCACTCGTCTTCCTAGGGAAACAATACAAGGTGGACAAGAGATGAAAAACTACTCCAGGATGTTGAGATCAGAGAAAAAGTAATGATGCTGCATTTTTAAACAATTGGCCAGCATCCTAAATTACATCTGAAAAGGCAAGACTGCCAAGAACAAACTCCATAGCTCAGCAAGGAACGGGTCAGCATTTCCTTCTAGTTGATTTTCAGCCTTCTGATTGCATTGATGCTGGCAGGAGAGGGACACACAAAACTGTTCCTAGCTTTTTTGCCTTTGTTCCTTTTGCTTTGTTTTGTATTTTTGCCAACAGCATTGAGTTCACAAAGGGAAGGCATCATTTGGCCTTTAACTTAAAATTAAATCCTTTTCTATTTTTTTTTCAGTAGAAAACTGTTATTGTATAGTTTCTAACAACATGGACAATACAAAATTTGGGGTTATTTCTCCATATATGAATCAAGAGCAAGAATATGTTTGAACTGTTGCTTTACACACAACTTACGCTTGTTTAAAAATCACGCTACCGATCTGCTTTAGTAGTATAAAGAGGAATTTTTTCTGTCCTCTCCTCTTCCCACCAAAATTTCAGAAAAACTTTCAGCATGTAGTAGCCTGTTCAAAGCCCAGCAAACGAGCAGGAAAATATACAATGAATTCACCCTGACAGACTGAATGCTGGAAGTAGCTGATGTTGCTGACCACTTAGACAATAAAACTTGGTAAATATGCTGTCTCTTTACCTCCCAAACCATCGTTGCATCTCAACTAACCCTTTGCATCCTAACACCTATCTTTAGGTGTCCCCCTCTTCTCATTTTCCCCACATGGATTGGGCCAAGATGCATGTGGCCTCCAGTTCTCTACCTTGCTTTGCCTATTACTGTGAACTTTGTTCTTTTACACATCACTACATTTTGCTCTTATCACTGTTTGAACTTTGCCCCATAAATGGATCCTAATGCTTCCACGATAATAATACCCATCTACCCTACAATCTCCATTATCGGCTGCATAATCTCTCCTTCACAAAGGCCATGGGAAAAGGAGGCTCACACTCAACAGGGCTCAGTACATGCTACCCCAAAACATGACATTTGAGAAAACAGGAAAAGCAGAAGGATCAATTGGTGAATTTCTGCTACCCTTCTCCCCTGAAGCAGATCAGACCTTTCAGAAGAGTACTCCCTGCACTTGGAGGAAAGGAGAACCCTTTTATCCCTCACTATCCCCCAAAGTTCATGCACTAAAAACCTGATGCCCAATGCAACACCATTTGGTAGTGAGAGCTGTAAGAGGTGGTGTGCTCAGGAGCTGCCCTCATGAATAGCTTAACACTGTTATGGTAGAAGAGGATGTAGGGACTCCCCTGCCACCCTGAATGCTACTGTACAAAGGCCCTTCCAGAGGGAGCCTCTGGATCTTGGATTTCCCAGTGCCCAGAACCATGACACAAGTACATGTCTAGAATTCACAAATCATTCTGTAGAATTGGTAGAAAATAGTGGAAGACTCTCTGAAAACACAAAGAGCGAAATCCGAGTGAACACGCCTGGTAAATTGCCTCTCTCGCATTGTCATCAGCTCCTACCACCCAGTTGAGTCTTACTTCCCTGTGATTCCCCTCCTCAAATCTTGCTTAAAAGTAGACAAGCTTGCCTTTTCCTTGGAGCTTCATTTCCCTCTGGAAGCTCCTGTGCCAAGAAAAACATTGCTAACTAAATTTGTGTGCTTTTCTCTTTTGAACCTATCTTTTATTTTAGGGGTCTCACTCATGATCCTCAGATGGGAAGCAAAGACTTCTTTTTTTCCCTCCTCTTCACATCATTTTCCATTTAGCTTCGTTTACTAAAACCTACACACACTTGCACTCCCTATTTATGGTGCAATGAAACACACAGCTACCATCTTCCATTTCCAAGAGATGTACGATGACCTTTGAAATGTCGTGTCATCTTGGAACTTTCCGCATCCTGCTTCATGAAGGCACAGCTATAGCTCAGATTTCATCATAACTGAAAACACCTTTCATTTGAAAATCTCTAACTTGGAGAAGCCAAACTTTACTGTCTTTTCTTTAATTGTATAAACCCTTTCTTTACCCGTTCACTCTGATGCCTGGCCCTGAGACACCTTTGAGGATGTCTTTGGCATGTGATTAGCCCATGTCAACCATGGTGCCATCAATACACTCGAATTTCGCACTTGTTTGGCCTTCAACTAAATCTATCATCTTTTAGTTCTGAAGCTGCTGAGCAATGATGGAGTTACAAACTGCAAATCCTTGCCAATTAACCTCAGCTGCACTCTGTGGCAAAATAGCAATCTTTACTCATCTCTTGGTGACTCATGATTAACCCCAGTAGCAATTCCACACATTGCCCATTCTGCTTAGCAGTTAACCCTCTCCAGTTCTCTCTCTCACTTTCAGCAATTACATGAACTCTTACAAATGATGCGTGAAATTCATCATTCTCACTCCATAATTTAAACAAGGAATATCATTGGTAGAGCCACTATGGAATACAGTCCGGAAGTTCTTTAAAAACTTAAAAATAGAACTAGCAAATGATCTGGCAATCTGACTTGTGAGTACATATTCAAGAAAATAAAAGTACTGTCTCAAAGAGATACTGGTATTCTCATGTTTATTGTAACATTATTCACAGTGGAATCAATCTAAATATGCCATAACAGAGAAGTGGTAAAGAAAATGTTGCAGTCACACAGAGAAACAGAGAGAGAGACAGAGAGAGAGAGAGAGAGAGAGAGAGAGAGAGAGAGAGAGAGAGAGAGAAAGAAACAGACACAAAGAAAGAAAGAGAAAGAGAAAGAGAAAGAGAAAGAGAAAGAGGGAGAATCATTCAGCCTTTGAAAAGAATGAAATCCTGTCATTTACAACAACAGACAAACCTAGGGGGCATTATACTAAGTGAAATAACAAGATACAGAAAGATCTCTTTGCATGATCTCATGTGAGACCTAAAAAACAAACAAACAAAAAAAATTGTCAAGCTCATAGTAGAAGAGTAGCAACTACCAGGCTCTGGGTGTATACATTTAAAAATGAAAAATACTTAAAACTTTGAATTATAAGATGAATAAGTTCTGATGACCTAATTACTGCATGGTGGTCTAATTAAAAATATATCTGAAATTTGTTAAGAGAGTAGGTCTCAAAAAAACCTTTGTACATTCTAATAACATAAAAATGTTCCTAATTTGAATTGAATTCCAGTTGTTTACAATAAAGACAATTGTAAAGAAGATCCAATTAGGATAATTTTCACTATGAAATTAAATAACCATAAACTCTTATTCTAATGAAGAATTTTAGAATATGATTATTTTAATGTAAAATGAAGCAGTTTTAAAAATAAATGATGATCTCTGAATTTAAAGTGATGCATACAAACTCAACCACTATCTTGATCTATAAGCTTCATTATTCTAAAAAAAATTATAATCTTAGTTTCCTCATGTATATGACTTCTCTCTCTGCTATATCTCTATAGCTCTAGTGTCTAGCAAAATGCCTAACCTGTAGTTTGAATGTGTCTCCTCAAACTTCCTGTGTTGGAAATTTAATTCCCAATGTGACTCTATTGACAGCTAAGACCTTTAAGTGTGATCAGATCATAAGAGTTAGTTATCAAGAGAGTGAGTTCCTGATAAAAAGAGTTTATAAACATCACTGACCATGATACTTTGTTTTAGCAGCAGATAACGGGCTGCTAAATTTTCCCTGAAGGCCCATGTGCTAAAGGCTTGGCCCCATGGTGGTATTATGAGAAGGAGGTGTAACCTACAGAAGCAGGGCAGGGAGCAGGTCCTCAGATCACCTGGGGGAGGTGCCCTTGAAGGTGAGTGTGGGACCTGGCCCCTTCCTCATTCTCATTATTTTCTTACTCACCCCATAGGCACCTTTTTTTTTTTTTTTTAATTTTAAAGAGGGTAAAATTAAACCCAACAAAGCAGAACAAACAGAACACAAAAAAGCAGTGTAAGAGACATAAATTTCAAAGCAAGGGCATCAGAGATCTTCACTATCTATCATATTGTCTCTTGTTTTCTTCCAACTAGATGTCCCTATCTTCACATACAGAGAATTCACATGAAATAACATGGTATTGAACTGATCTGAACAGGATAAGGAAGATGTTTTAGGTCTTTAAGACCAGACAATAAGGAAGTCAATAATGGCTGTCATAGTGTCTCTCATTCTCTTCAAAATAGCTGTCTATACCTTCATGAATGTTGAAATTAAACAATACAAAACAGATTAAAATCACTCTGAAAAGGAATAATAGTATTGCTGGATTTCACATCATGATCTACGGCATCAGCACTGGGTACTGTAGTGTCTCTTTTTCTTCAATTAGTTGTTCTTTTCATCATACATTGTATAATGAGTTCTCATAAACTGTATTTCTATCCTTTCTGTATTAGAGGGAAAAACAAAACAGCAAGACAAAACAAAACAAATTCCTATAAAAACATGAAATGAAAAGTCACATAAAACCACAGTACAAGGTGATCTACAATGGTTACTGTGTTGTCTCTTGTTATCTTCAACAGAATTGTCCATATCATCAGGCATAATTGAATATAGCAGTACATAACAATATTAATAAAAACAAAACATTCTGGACAGTGTAAAACTTCAAAAGCAGGTTATTACCAGAGTGGGTATCATACCCACTATCAAACCAGAGTGGGTATCCTAGTGAATCTTGTCATGTTCAGTGTAGTTGCCTCTACTCTCAGCACTTTTGCTCTGCCATGCCTTCGCACCATGAAGTACTGCCCTCGTGAGAGGCTCAAAGCCCAGAGGAAGTTGCAAAGATTTCATCTACTGTATTACTCAGCTCTTCGTCACTGGGTCATAATACCTGACATCCACAATTTAAAGAGGGAGTTTATCTTGCTCAATTTCAAAGCATTGTGTCCAAGGTTGGCTGGCTCCGAGGCAAGAACATTATGGTTGAAGGGCTCAGTAGAGCCAAGCTACTTACCTCATGGCAGCCCAGAAGCAGACCAGGGGAACAGCACCAGAGAGAAAGGGGTCAGGGACCAGTATGAACCCCAAGGTCACTCCCCCACGAGCCACCCAAACAGATACAGCAGTACACTTTACTATTCCCCTAGGCAGCTCCCAAGTCAGTCAAGTCAAAAAGTTTCTGGCTCTTCCTCAAAGTCAAAATGACCCAAAAGGTAAACTTTGAATTGATTCAGGACAACAAGGAGGCCCCAAGCGTGCGACTAACGACACTCATGAAAAAGGACTTCCAGAGCTGCTCTAGAGCACGGCAGGAATACCAGGGTAAGAGTGCTCAAAGCAAAGGGAGTATTTTGGAAGGACTGATGGGAACATGTCTTTTACTGTAATAAATTTTTTAAAAAATTAAATACTCATAATATTTTCCAATCACACCTTTAGTATATTTCATAATGAATGCTTTAAACACCTTTATGAATCATGTTAGTCAATTCCTACACCATTAGTCTTCATACATTTGAACACAAACACTGTCACACACAATAAGCTGTTTTGTTGGTAGAATATTTTTAGAGCTCTTGAGTTCTTAGGACTTAAAATAAGGCTTATAAACTGCAGGAGTTTTTGACAATAGAACCATTGAGATAAGGTTGATAAAGGACTTCTTAGAAGAAAGGGATCAGGTCACTGATGCGGCTGGAAAATTTTCTTAACCAAAAATAGAGATGGGTTATGAGAAATGCAAACATCAAGATCAAGCAGTGCTTATTATCACTGCACAGAACAAATAAATTCATATCCAAGTTCATTTCCTAAGGCACAAATTAGATGAGTTGAGGGAATATTGGGTAAAAAAATGGATGAGCCAAAAATACAGCTTATATGAAATAAGAGGACAAAACATTCAACAAGAATGTGTTTAAAAATTTTTTTGGAAACCAGTTACTTGTTATGATTTAATACAAGTTTGCCTTTCAAAGACTTCATTTATATATATTTCTACTTATTTTATAAATGCTGTAGATCAGGGACTAGGATGATATCTTAGTGGACAGTGCTTGCCGAGTATGCATATGGCTCCGTGCTAAATTTCAAGCTCAAAAAGAAAAGTGGTAGGGTCGAATGTAGAAAATAGTGTGTAAGCTACTGATAAGATCCTTACTCAGTCTCAGAAACAGGCTCAGGATCCCCCAAAACATGTCTTGGAAAAGATCCCTATTCCAAGACACTGCAGAGTGTGCTGTAATCTCAGAAATGGTAATGATGACTTGGCAGGGGCCAGGCAGCAAAAAAGTCTGGGGCAATTTACAGGTGTCATTTGCAGCTGGGAGCTGCCGAGCAGAATTCTTGCACGTGGTAGTGACTGCCAGGCAGCCCAGGGGAGTTAAGGATGAACCAATCTCAAAATGTTTGGGTGTGTTATAGAAACCATTTGGAATTACTGCACTGAAGAACAAGGAAAACAGTAATTTTATCACCACCATATATTTACTTTATGATTTCCTACTCTGAAATTAGCTCTTTGTAAACAACTTCTTCAGTCTCCAGCTATTATCATATAAATATTAATACTGTATGTCTTCTCAATCCAAATTCCTTCTAAGATCTGAGGAGCTCTATACAACCTGATACCTATCTTTCTCTTTAATCCTACATCCTTACACAATCCCTTTTGGAAAGAGAAATTCCCTCCTTGTGCAGTTCTTCCCAGATAGAGCTCATGGAAGTATGGCCCGTGCAGTGAGAAAAGCCCTATCCCCAGAGGAGCCCCAAGATTGCCTTTCTGCCATCTTGAAATTTTAGCAATTTTTATCTGGGCTCTGCATTCTCATTTTGTTCTTCCAATTAGGTCACCAGAGCTACCAACTCTTACCTTCCTTGTGGGAGGGATTCCCCTTCCTTTCTATGGTTCCATCACAGTACCCACTTTCCCCACTTCCACCTCCAATCCACTGTGGGTGGCGTTTCTCTGTGAACTGGCCTCCCACCCTTCCTTACCTGGTGGCTGACTCTTGACCTTCACTTGCAACTCCAAGGTCAACCTCTCTGACTTCCCTGATCTCTTTATCTACAGTGCTGCCTCTAATCACTCTCTCTCCCTACCCACTGTTTAAAGTCACTTACTACAATCTATAACCATCTTATTTCATTGTCTCCTTGTCCACTATCAAACGTCTCCTCCTCTGCAGAAATTCTCTTTTCAAGACTCCAGCCTGGCAAGCACAAAGCCCTGAATTTGATTCCCAGTACCAAAAAAGAAAATAGGAAAAAAAAAAAAACCGCAAAAAAACGAGTTCAGTGAATAAACTGAATAAAAGTTTATACACTCATGAATTCAAATACATATACATATTTTAAAGCAAGTTCAATACTCACAGGTATGCAATATTCCACCATTGGGTAATGTAATTTGTGACCTTTTGCTGTTCGGCCCGAAAAAAAGCAGCTCTGGCAAACATCATAATTAAAATGCTTTAAGCTCCGATATCTAGGAGAGAAGACAATTTATTATTTGTATTTCTATTAATTAGTCCAAATTGATCTTCAGGGATATAGAATTTTATGTATCCAAATCACTAAGGAAATAAAAAACAAATTTGTCATAAAAATGGAATTTGCTTAGTATTTCAGGTTCAAATTAGGACAGAGAAAACCACCTCTCCAGTAAAACACAAAACTACATTTTTGGAATTTAAATCTCTGAAATGTGTTTCCATCTGTTTATACCTGATGAGAAGACAAATATCCATGTCAGATGATTTCCTGTGGTGTTTGAATATAGAAAAAAAAATGAGAGGTAAAAAAAAGCTGTGACAATTAGGTTAATACATCAAAATTTAAAATATCAATTAAATCATTAATAAGAAGTAGATCTTAAACCTTTTTCACAAAGGCATTATTTTTTAGACCGAGTATTTTTATACTGGGTTTCAACTTGTCATTTAAAAAACAAAAAAAACCAAAAAACTAAAAAGCAAGACATACCCTAACTGCAAATGAAATAAAACCTTGATCTCATGTATTCTTGAATTTAAGTCTTATGTGTAAAAATTATACTGTATGCTGACTTCTATTTGCATCTTATTTAGAGAAATGAAAAGTACTAAATTTCTGTGGAGCTGAGTAAAAGATATACCCCAAATCTTTCATTTTGGTTGCGTGGCTGGTGGAACGAGCACATAAATCATATCCACATTGCTAGAAAAAAATTAAAGGATAGCCCTGAAATTGGAAACAAAATGTAAAGGTTACACGAGGTTAATATTATAAAGTATCAAGTGCCGAGTAGCTTCTAAGTGACTTGCAAAATTTTGCAAGTTGATCTAAAGAAAATCAATCTGTCCACAGTATAGGCAACTTACTTAGACAAGCAACTTCCTGGTTAAAAACATGGCCTGTATTAACAATAAGTCTTGACCTATCAGCTTGCTGGGACAGGCATGACAGGCATTTCCTCCAAGTGAGGTGCCTTTACTGAAGAAAGCCATTCTCTTCCTTCATTGGGAAGAAACTTCCATAGGGTCAGCACATGTTGGTAATGCAACCTGCTAACAACGTGTCTCAGTGTCTTCTGCTTATAGCAGTTATGTACAGTCGCTAGGTGGCATTTCTAGTTGGGACTGCAAGGGACTCACTCAACAGGGAAGAGGACTGTTCCCTCTTCCTCCTTCCTAGAAATGGACCAATATCTAGAAAAGTCATTGTCAGAGTGAAGTGTCAGAGAAAAAATGGTAGTCACATTTTAGGGCTACTAGAGCATAAAGACAGAATTAGGCATCCAGGTGACCAGGAAGCAGTAACAGTCTTCAACTGCTTACCTTTGAGCTTCAATCACATGAAAGAAAAATATACTGCTCATTTAATTATGCTACTATTAAGCAGTTGTCTGTGATTCTCTAAACTGTCTGTTAAACTGAAACAATTCTCAGTTTAGCAAACATCTTATAAATCTAAGATTAGATTAAAATTTAATTTAAAATCAATGAAAAATTCCAGCAGTATTTACAAAACTTTTGAAAAAAAATATAGTACCTATGCACGTACAAACAATAAATACTTGAAACAATATTTAACTGCTTGCACAGTATTTAAATATTGGTTCTTATTTACCGAATTTAATTCCAAAGACCTCAATACATTCAACAAATTCCATCAAGACCAAATGATTGTAATGCCATGCAGTGTTCCTGCATGAACATTTCTGTGACCTAGGTGGAGAGAAAGTCATAAAAATCTCTGCTTGAGCCAAAGCAGAATAAATAATAATGTGATAATGACAGCAATAATAAAGTAACTTAATGCAGTGGTTATAAGAAGGAATGCCATTATTACACAGATAGAATAGGAGGAACTTCCCAGGTAGTTAGCAGGCAAGACTCAAACTAGGACCTAATGGGGAGGGATGATGAATGCATGGAGGTGACACAAACAGAACACAAATGGTCTGCTGCCACCACCATCATGCCTCTCACCTGAATCCCACAATGGGACATTCTTTGCAAATGTTGCATTTGGCCTGATGTTTTGCAGTCTCTGCTGCGGCTACTCGATGCAGAACTGGAAGCCAAACCATGGACTGTGGTTCCAAACGCATCCAGTCTATAAACTCTTTCACGCTTATCTCTGGCTTGTTGTTATTCTGGTAAAGAAACAAATATACTAAAAGTGGAGAACTTTTTCATTTAAGCTGCAGCAAGTGTTGTTGCTTTATAATCTTCTGGGTATCTGTGCTGAATTAAGAGAAAAGTTAATGTAATTCCAGGCCAGCGACATCACAAAAGTTTTAAGGTTCTTCAAGATAAGAAAATTCCAGAATTTAAAAATAGATGAAGCAGAAACTGTTACACAGTAAAGACAAACAAGCAAAAAATTCTCAGTATCCTCGATTTTGAAAAACCAAACCCCAAACCAAAATCATGCAATTCTAGTTAATCTTTTCAAGTAAGTACTTTTAATTTTGTAAAATTCATTTATCTCAGATAATGTTATGGTTTGGGTCAAAAATGACCCTCAAAAGACTCAGAGGTGGAGATTATAGAACAGGAGTAGATCATGGGCACTGGCCTCATCAACAGATTAATCTATTGATGGGTTCATAGCTGAATGTGCTATATGAACACGGGCCTCATTGGAGATCGGTGTATACTAGGGTGTAACCCAGAAGAGCAAAATAATGTCCTCAGTCCTTTCCTCTCTTTCCAGCTCTTTTCCTGTACTCCACTTCCTGGCTACCATGAGGTGAGCAACTTTCCTTCACCAGGCCCTTACACTATGTTGTTTTCTTTTGGAGCCAACTGACCATGGACTGAAGCCTCTGAAACCCTGAGCCAAAAATAAACCTTTCTTCTTCAAATTGTGTATGTTAGGCATTTTGTCCCAGCAATGAAAGGCTAACTAACACAAATGGGAAGAATTTGTGACATAAATACTACTGAGAACCTCACAAACTTCAAGGCCATTGGAAATGCTAAACATGTCCTGCCCACATCTTGTCAAATCTTCACATTGGAGGCATATTGCTACAAAAGCATTTTGCAAGATTTCCAAATTTATCATGGTAAGTTGTATTAAATTTCTCAGTCCCTCTTCAAATCCTAATATTAGGAATATTTATATGTGCAAAGCTAAATTTCACCAACATCATCTCTGTTGCTGAGGTCATTCTATGAACCAGTATGTGACTATACATCATGTTCAAAAAAATCATTTGGAATGTTTTTTTATTTTTAAAATAAGAAAAAGAGCCATTATACAATGTAACAACCCATGACATTGGTTTTCCTCAAAGATAGAGTGCTAGCATTGTTTTTTCTCCACAGTGGTGATAAATCATTGGTTATATTTTGGCAAAATGTAGGACTGTACTTTTACACACACACACACACACACACACACACACACACATATATGCATATGTATAAACATTAGTAACACTTCTAAAATGTTTTGATACACAGTGAGCATTAAAAAGAAACAAATGTGCTTTCCCGAGGAAAATTAGTAAGTTTGATCAATATAAAACTGAGCACGGGGCTGAGGATTTAGCTCAGCAGCATAAAGCCTGCCTGGGAAGCACGAGGTCGTGAGTTTGATCCCTAGCACCTACCCCCGCCCAAAAAAAACCCCAAAACTGAGCATATTGTTTTCCATTTGTACATATATTCTCAGAGAAGAGAATGATACTTTAATAATTTATTTTTAAATTTATATTTTAAAAATACTTGCCTGCAAGGGACTTCAGAGCTCTTACGGTATTGGGAAGTGTGAACTTTTCTAGGTGATTAGATTATGACAGTGAAACCCTCAGATGCAGGATTAGTGCCCTTTTAAAAGAGGATTGAGGGAGCTCACTCACCACTTCCGCTAAGTGAGGGCACACAAGGGAAGAGCTATCTATGCAATCCAGAAAGCAGGTCTGCACCAGATACCAAATCTACCTGCATTTTTATCTTGGTCTTCCCAGCCTTCCAACTGAGAAGTAAATTTCCACTGCTTATAAGCCACCCAGTTTATGACAGTTTGTTACAGCAACTTGAGCGGACTAAGACAAGATATGATAGCAAAAGGCAGGACCAGTCTTTATCTTTAGGGAGCTTGGGTAAACCTGGAAAAAGCAAGCACTAAACAACTAATTGTACAGTTCAGGACAAAGTTTTAGGTGTAATGAGTATCGGAAAGAAGCAGCAGAGAGAGCAAGGTGAAAACAGTGGGAAACCACATCTGAAGAGGGCAGAACATGATTTTCAGAGGGTCTGAAAATTAAGCTGCCCCGGAAGGTTAACTAGCGTGAGCCAGGATAAGGGTACTCATTTGCAGAAGAGACAGACGAACATTCCAAACAGAGGGGACAGGCCCAGGGGCACTGAGACAGCAATCAGGAACTGAACTAATATGGATGGAAAGTAGGGAGCAAGGAACAAGGGGTGAGACGAGGACAGGGCAGAGGAAGGGCATGCACTGTGATCCAATTGACACACACACACACACACACACACCAGCATCTTTGCTGGCACTGCTATTCTTTGCATCAAATGTGCCTTCAGAAATAAACTCACTGACATGGTCCTCAAAGTTGGCATCATTTGGATGTAGTGTGTGCTCCCAATTCCAGTTCTCAGAAAACACTCAAAGAACTCCCCCAACATCCCCCGTGTACCAGCCATCCCTCTGTTTACCTGGTGGAAGCAGCTGCGGACACTAGGCTCAATGTTACTGCCTCCAAAAGCCGCCACTTCCCCCAGCTGCCGAGGAATCTGGATGGCATCATGGAGTAGCAGGCCGAGCTGCCGCTGGTCACACATCTCCGTTGGCCCTGCCACCTCATTAAAGAGATCTGCAAGAGGGATCAGCAAGAGGTAAATTTCCCCCCTGTTCAGAGCATTCTTTTACTTCACGCACGTGGACTGAACTATGAGAGTAAAAGAAATAATTTATAAGAACCCCCCCCCGGCACAAATAAATTATAGAGCAAAACACAAGACAAGTACCAGGAAATAGAGAGATAGATCTTTTGCAAATGGGAAGGGGAACAAGAAGCAGAGGGAGTGGGGAGGGGAAGAAGAGGAGGAGAAGAGAAAGCAAAAAGAATGAGAACATCTTATGTGCATGGAACAACACCCTATGAGGAAGGTACTGCAAACATACTAATTAGAATAAAAAAAAATTTGAAAGAGAAAAAAAAATTAAGGGGATGTGAATCTAATTAGCTATTCTCCTGACCCATGATGAGCTTAATGTTCTGTGTGTTCCCACTCACTAACTTGTCCATCGGGGTCTCAACATAAAGTACGCTAAAACACATCAATCGATCAATTAATACAAATTTCCTTTTTAAACAGTGCAAGAAATGTGCATGGGTTAATTCTATGATCTCAGTGAAAGTTGCCCTTGGGAATCAGAATGAGCCAAAATAAAGCCTCCCTCCGGAAGTAATAAATGCAGCTTAATAGCGAATCTTTACATTTTCATGATTTGCTTACCGACTTCTTGCATTCACTCCCAAATTCAATGTACTATTAGATATACACTTTAGCTTCTTTTAAAGATTTCTGTGCTCTAATCTATTTTATATAGGAAACACTAAAAAGTATAAAGAGGTACACTTTTCATTTTTAGTGCTGGTCTCTCATTCCTTACCAATTGCAAAGATTAGTTTTGTTTTACTTCACATAATGAAACACATTTTTCAGATTTAAAAGACTTTAAAATTTGTGCACTCTTTCACTTTCTTCAGCTTTTCCATTCAACAAAGCACAACAACACTAATCTGTTTTCTAACCTTTTTAAAACAATAAAAACTAAGATTTCTTTCCGGCATTGTCTAATCTACTTACTACTACAGCGTTTCAAGAATTAAAATTATTACAGTGTTCCCCAAATTAAAACTAATGTCTTAAGATACATTTTTCTGCAAAGGAGACATTTCAAGTGAAATTTCCTCATTCTACAAATTAAAACTTTTGCCTGGTATTTCGCTTAATGGCACAGCACCTGCCTGGCAAATACAAGGTCCAGAATTCCATTCCTGGTACCAGAAAAAAACAAAACCAAACAAACAAATCCCTCAATAACTATAAAGTTAAACTTCTTACAAAGAATTTTCAAGTTCTAAAAATTCATAAGTATCTTCATGAGATACTTCTCAAGGATACAAGAAAGAGAAGTAACTATTTATGGATTCTAAAAAAAAAAAAAATTACTTTCAAATAATACCTAATAAATAAACATCAGATCAAAATGTGCAACTGTCTTAAAAGAGAATGATGTTTGGTCTAACATTGTCAGCAGTGAATTTTCAATCAGCTGAACCAAGCTCAATGTTACTGACATGGTAATTATAATGAAATATGACTTTAATTATAAGCCTATGTAGGAAAAGCAAATTCGATTAAGATAAATTTAATTTTTTTGGGTACTAGAGATCAAACTGATAAATTTAATTTTTATTATAATTTTCTCACTTAGATTTGCTTAATGCTCCACTCATTTTTTTGTTGTTGTTACTTGAAAATAAGACTACCACAGCCCAAAAATATTATTCCAGGATTTTATGATGTTTCACTTAAACCTGTTCAATGCATATTTACAGCAATCTTCAGAGAGAAGCACGCATTTTCAGAAATTTCAATCATGCCCATCTTTCCTCTTTTGGGGCAGTGAGCTATGCTGTCACACCATTATGGAGGTAGACTACTCACAAAATGTAAAAAGCGCTTTTAAGCATCGCAATATACTCTAAATTCTCATAAACTTAGTTAGAAATTTGTAGCAGTGTCTGGATGTGGCGGTGATGTGCCATGAGGAGAAGCTCACCATCTAAAATCCACATCCCAATAAATGAAGACAGAAGAGAAGTAAACGGTCATTCGCAAACGTGCTTTGTACAGTGTGCTTTGGGTGTAATCAGGAAGCCCCTCAGCTGGAAGCAAGGGAAGGCAAAGGGACTATGGGAACTTAACTCGGAGATACACTCAGGAAGGCATCAGCAGGAGCAGGGGAGATGGGGAGACACTGACTCTGGCCATTACAAGACTCCGTGTTCCCATGGACATCAACTGACCCCAAAAGCTACCTCTAGCATTGAGTTGAAAAAGCAAATGATCTCGAATGCTAATTCTAACGAAGAAAATAATAATGAAGAAACGTTCTTAAATTACTAGGGAAATCACAACTAGAATCAGATTTGCTAAGAACCTCAGTGAAAAACAAGAAACAAAACCTTAGAACATTTCCAGAGTTTCAACACCCCAGTAAAGATTTAGATTAATGATGGCAGCCAAGAGATTTCTTACTTAATTAAATCTTAAAATGGCATACATCCTGGATTAAATTAAGTAGCAGGGATTTTCAGTGCAGGGGGCTTTTGCTCCCCCTGCCAAAATCTGAATATCTGATGCTGAATTATAGAAAATGTAAGCTTTGAGCCTGAATTTGCATTCATTTCAGGGCACACTCAGAACCAAGATGTAACTGTTTCTTCAAAAAATCTCAATTCTTTTAGGAGCACACAAGAATCACAAATCACAAATAATTAAAAAAAAAAATTCTTTCCTAGTTTTGGAACATGGATGGTTTCATTAACATATTCTTTTCACATTCATTATAGAAATAATCACTTTTTAGCTTTGGAAATTATATCACTTCATAATTATGATGCTGAAGAAAGACAAAGTTCTGGACAAAATGGCACAAAACAAAAGCTTTAAATAAAGGATGTTCTATATCACAGAGCTATCACTCCAATAATGTCTCTCACTTCCTGATCCTACAATCAATTTTTCTTTTTAAATACATCTGTATCTCTCTTCATTGACATTCTTCTCAAACTATGTATGAAAAGCAAGCAATCATC
Organism: Hydrochoerus hydrochaeris; assembly: GCA_004027455.1. Lineage (NCBI taxonomy): Eukaryota > Metazoa > Chordata > Mammalia > Rodentia > Hydrochaeridae > Hydrochoerus > Hydrochoerus hydrochaeris. Next base: position 61,887 of record PVLA01003882.1, read on the forward strand.
TTCTAGACTTCAAATTCAAAATCAAATAACCTCCCAATTTTAAGTATCCAGAAAATAAAAGTATTAAAAATATACATGATCGCCCTAAGATACAAAATGTAACTGTTTTCAGGGCTTAGAAGCAAATACTTTCCTTTGCTGTTATTGCTATCGCTGTTTTGCCGGGCTTGGTGTTTGGTTTTTGTGTGTTTATTTTCTTAGTGGTGGGCATAGTATCACCATCTATCACTGCTTCATCGCTGACGGACACCTCCAGCCTTCCTCTTTTTTTTTTTTTTTTAAGATATCTCTCCATTCATAAAACATCTCTCACTCTCCCTTTCAGATGGATACATTTATCTCTATAGAACACACAGTCAGGATCAAATTGCTCACAGTTTATGGGAAAAATCAAATCAAAAAATAGTTAAAATTTGGACACACTGCAGCAATGGCTATCATCTGTTCAACAACTATCATTTACAGGAATTTTTAACACATACTATCTCTATTTCCTCTCCAAGCAAGAATTACTAGCTTTATTTTTGAACTGAATTACATTTCTTAAATTTGAGCTTCCTCTTGGCTATATTCTAAGGGATTGAGTAACCTTCCCAATGTCACAGCCTCTAAGTGCAAGAGAGTGAAAGGCAAATCTCCTGCATTCTGAGAGCCACGCCCTTTCCAACATCAAGATGCTTTTCATTAACTGACAGCTAAAGGGACATTGCTGATTTATTTGGTGACTATAGTCAAACATAATGTAAATATTTAACATTTTCTTTTGCCACCACTATAATAATTAGAAATATGATTTGATTATATCCATAAAGATTCTAGTCCATCTTAACTCTTTTTTTTTTTTTTAAAGTACTAGACATAGACAGTTGAAAAACTTGAACTTTGGGGTCAGAGAAACCCAAGATCTAGTTCTATAACTTACTGTACTTTGCAGTGGTGAGCTAGGTTTTTAACCTATTTCGGCATTATTTTTTTCAACTGGAAAATGGAAATCATTAAGTCTAGATTTTATGGTGATTATTCTAAAACTTAAATGAGATAAAAATTCGTAGTTGGTTTTCACTCCATCAAAGCACTGCACCTTGTGGTCATATAATCAGCTTTTCAGGTCACAAAAACTCTAACCTCTCTGCACAGTCACCTTTTGTCCAACCTGGTACAGGCATAGTAAAAACTTACAAAGTGGGGACCATCATTACTAGAAAAATCATAGACAGCAATTTCTCAATTGTTACAAGTATTGTTACTAAAAACATTTGATACATGAAAGGTTTTACATACATCTATATTTTTCTTCTAAGAGACCTTTAGAGAGAGACATCAATCCAATCTTCAGACTCTGCACTCTAATTTTCCCAGTCCGACCCCTGTAGTGATAAGAATCTCAATATGTTAGATGCATTTAAAACTGTATGCAATATTTTAATTTTTCCCCAGTATCTATTTTCTTGAAAGTATATCATTTAAATATTACGTCATAAACATGCTTTCTACTCACATTTTACAATTAATATTAAACACATACTAAAACTTCACAACAAACTTTAACAGTGGTTTGATCAACTGTTATTGGAGAAATACAAAACTTGGTATCATTTTATACACACAGAAATCCAGGAGAACAAATTAAAGCAAAATGAGAACAGTAACGATAAAGCTAAAAAGATCTCATTAGGAATTAAAATTTGTTAATAATTATAAATACAGGAAATGACTAAAGCTACTAAAATATGCATGAAATAATGCAGTAAGAAAGGGTTACACTACTGATATATCTAAAAACAAGCATAAGGAAACTGACTAGAAAATTAAGTATGTACTGGAGACTTTGAAGTTGATGAATACTTAGCACTTTATTGTCTTCATTTACTTCGGTTTCTGTCAAAGCAGTCTTTATAAATTACTACAGTAATTTTAATAATCAACAATCTTAAATAGGTATGAGGTCTTGATAATTTGGGGGATTATTAAACTACAACTAATCTCAATCAATGTTAGGAAACAGTTTCACTCTATGCCAGTAAGAGGCCATTTTATCTTCACTTACATGTTGACTAGAAGAAAAATTTTATTTTGTCAGGAAAAATGGAAAGCTGTCTTTATTCTGATGCTTATTGAAGAATTAGTAAGTTGTCCACCAATTATTGGCCACTGTATTAAACACATGATCCTTCCAACGCAATGACATGAAAAAAGTCTTTACTGCCATCTTTATTATTTCAGATTTGGGACTAGTTTTTAGTTTATGTTTTTGTTACTAATTTTCTTAAGTATTGAAAAAGTAAACTTAAAATCTATGACCAAATGTTTACATGATATATGTCTAAATAATATTCAGTAATTCATAATATTATAAAATATTTTATCACACAACTGTAATTTTAAGTAGCCTTACTGTCAAGTTATATAGGAATCTTTATTTTCCTAGTTTTTTTTACAATAATACTAATATTCTTCCACATAGATTATACTCAAGTAATTTTCCATATACAAACCATGCCACACAAAGTACAGACTAAATTTAAAAAGAAAGCATGCTTGGAGACTGGTGAAATATCAAAATAGTTCCTCAAAAGCACAGAATTTATAATTATTTTAAATCACACTCAAGCACCTTACTGAACCTTTTATATATATATAAAACATTCAGAATTGATATATGAGTTATTAATTAAAAATAGCAGAATTTCTAGATTAAAATAATGATTTCCAGTTTGTTACAACTAAAGCAATACCAGTTTCAAATTAACCGTTAACTGAGCCAAGCTATAAATTGCATTTCTACTTAGTAGTTTTTAGGAGTTTCTTAATTATCACATGCAACACACGATGTCTGTTTTCTTCCTTTAAAATCAGAAGTTTTCTAACTATAAACAAAATAACAAAAGTGTATAGAACACTCTAAGAATAGTACATCAATGTGTGTAAGAACAAAGCAATCCCTTAAGGGGAAAATGATCAAAATGATACACATCAGAGCATGACCTCCAGTCCATCTCGACAACACAACACAGAAACATCATCAGAAAGACAACTGAAAATGTCAATCACCCCTTCATCTACCATGAACAATCCTAAAGGCTTACTGTGATTCTGTAATTGTTCTATATACTATAGGGACCAAGAGAAAAACAGAAGACACAGTTCTTACCTAAGATAGGCTCATTTACTAGTGGGGGAGGTAAGACAAGAGAACAACCAGAGAAAACATAAGATTGCCATTTATACATGAAAATAATCAAGTACAAGATCACTGCGGCTGAGCAGTCATCAGGGATTAGTGTAAATAGTCCTAAATTTCAAAACATTTCCTAGAGAACACAGATCTAAAATCAGACATGGAATGACACTCTCTCAACTATGGGCAGTGTAACAGGAAAAGCCCGAGACAGGAGGCAGAGGTAGGGTGTGAGCACCAGTCTCACAAAGTCAGATAAAGTGAGACCGCAGAGTGAGAGTTCTCAAGGCAAAAATGATCAAGATGTGATATACAAATGTGCCAATTCCTCAAGATAAATGTAATTATTCTGTATCATGAACATACGCTAAGAAAAAGATACTAATATGTGAGAGACAGTGGGGAACTGATAAAAATTAGGACCAATAAAATTTAAGAGTAAGTAACATGGCCCAACATTTAAGTATTTGGTTGCCCTGACACTGTTCCTGAGTAACTACTGAAATTAGGTGAACTGGTAAGATTGCATCTATCTCGGAATACTGAAAAAAATGAATTACCACTACAACAATGAGGCTAACCATCTCCACAGATTGAAAAAAAATATTTAAACCATGGGTTCCAGATTATTCTTTTACATTATGATCTAAATGTCTTTGATTTCCACTAAATCTAGAAGGAAGATGGTGAAATGGACTTTTTAACCTGAGAAGATGAAGACTGACTGAGACTATGAATTCATAAATGGGATCAACTGTACAGCTTGTAAAGACTGTTTTACACATATTAATTCATTTGCCCTTCACAGTCACTTTTTGTGTGATAAACTGAGCAGGTATTTTTATCTCAAAGTTTCAGATGAGAAATTGAAAGAGCAAAGTGAAGTGGCTGCCAAGTCACATAGCAATCAGAACGAGGAATCTAAATTCTTGTCATCTGCAATACAGAAAAATGGATTCTTCTTCCAAAATTCTGAATGTAACCACAAACTAAGTACATAGGAAAACTTGAAAGAGATGGTTTACTTAGAATAATGTAAAAAAGTGCCATTTTTTTAGATATGGGGAATATGGTAAGAATAACAAAATGATTACCAAAAATATTTGAATATTAAGTCCATAACTTTCATAAATAAAAAGTGGCTGTGAATAAATGGCCTTATCTTTCTACCCATGTTTCTAGCAGTAAAACACAGAGATCCCCAACATTCTTCTACTTATGGAATTTGATGGTCCATTGTGTTTGCATCACTCATTATTTCAAGAGCTAACCGCAGTTGACAGTGCTTAACAAGACTGCATTGTACTACACAAAATAAGGAAGTTGGAATAGTATTAATACTACAGTTTGGATCTAGACTCTTGCTCAAAGGCCCATGTGTTTGAAAGTTGGGGTTCCTAATGCCATGTGATTGGGAGGTTTCTGAGTCTTGGGTGTGTGCCCTTGTAGAAGAACATGGAACCTGGTCTCTGCTTTCTCTCTTCCATTTCCTAGTCCTGCAATGAATGGTTTGCTCTGCCATCATGATGTGCCATTTTCCCCAAAGCAATGGGCTCAATTGATCATGGGCTGAAACCTACACAGCTGAAATGAACTCTTTTTTTGTTTTTTGCATAAGTTTGGTTATTTGAGGTACTTGTTATCATGACAGAAAGCTGCGTAACATAATGAACAAATGAATGTTACAGCAGCAGAGGTAAGCTATTATCTGTAAGGGTCACAGACATCCCAAGGGTCTATAATGACCTGGTACATTGGGAGAAGATCATAGATTCTACCACATTCTCAAAGAGAAGTTCGGCTTGCAAAAAGTTAGCAACTGTTGTTCAGATAAATGAATAAGATGTAGGAGAGAAGCTTAAACAACCAACTCTGGACATCTGTGATTACCACTGCAAGTGTAACCATGCTTTTTCATCAAGTTAGAACATTACACTTCTCTCTGAGATAAAAAGCTAGAGTGGGCACCATTCTTACTCATCATGATCTTTGCTGCATTTCTGCATCTGTGCACGAAGGGAAGATCAGTCCTGCAGGCTTTCTTTCCCTTTCATGATATTGTCTTTCTAAATAAAAACATGTACTTTCAGAGTAGCGTTTCCACGTGCTCATATTTGATGGTGGGAAGTGGACCCACTAGAATATGATCGCATTTCACGTGTGGCTTCCTTCTTGGCTAAGTGGCACTATTTCTTTGGGCTGTCCAGAGAAAACAGCGAATGTGTGGGTTGGGAGCTGTGTTCCTCTAAAATTCACACGTTGAAATCCTAACTCCTCATAGCACAGAAGGTGACTGTATCAGGAGATGGGGCTTTACAACAGAATTAAGTTAAAATGAAGTCAGTAGGAAGGGCCCTAACCCAAAATGAGCAGCACTCTGACAGGAAAAGGAAATGAACTAATACAGAAGACCACGTGTACAGTCAAAGAAAACACAGCCAAACAGAGAGGCCTCAGAAAGAAAAAGCAATGGAGTTGATGCCTGGATGTCAAAATGTATTCTACAGCATGGTGAGGACATGCCTGATGCTACGTAAGCCACCATTCTGCTGTACTTTGTTGTGGCAACCCTAAAAAACTAACGCAGTGTGCTAGAGCCACAAAGGATGCTGAGGGAAAGTACTTTAATTTCTTTCCAGGTCTTCCTTTAAAATATGACTAAAGATATACATATCTGTCTCTCATACTCCACAGGGTTGAGTGAAGTTCCTGTTCTGTGAATTTAGCAATAAGCATTCGCACTTAAAATGCTTAATTGACTGGCTCTTTTGGTAAATTTACTAGAGAAAATGTCTCCCTTGTGGTTTTAAAAAGCAGAGGGCAAGTTAATGATGGGTTAATGCTAATTGTAATATTTTATTCTAGAATAAAAATCTGTATTAAAATGAAATGCATGAACAGATACCCAACAGAGATGTAGTAAATCCTGCCGTATTCATTACGGTAACAAAGATTCATGCTTCAGAGAATTCCTCAGGGGCCCTCTAGAACACAATGGTTATTTAATTATTTTTTAAAAAACCTCATAATATTTGTAAACATTATAGGAGAAAAGATTTTTCTAATGCAACAGTAAAATTTTAGATAAGGCATCTCTAAAGTATTTATCATTTATTTTTCTCTTTTTTTTCTTGCACTGGGAATTGAACTCAGAACTTTGCACTTGCCAGGCAAGTGCTTGTGCTGATGAGCTATATCCTCAGCCCTCATCATTTATTTCTTATACAAAAATCAATCAGCTGCTCAATATGTATACATTTACAAACTTTCATCTATTTTCTTTCTCTTTAAATCGAATGATGATGCATGCAAATTTTCATATACTGTAGCTAGCTAACACAGAGTAATTTTTAGATTCTGAAAGACAGCAGTTCTAATTTTCTCATTTCACCTTTGCACACTCTGAAACTCTACCAGGAGAATGAATAATTCCTAATGTTTCAGAAATGTCAGCCCACGGCAAGTCTTTCTAGAACTGATTAGTTCACAAATAGATTGTCATAATCATAAAGGCCAAATTAATGGCAGATGAGTTATGCTGGAAGTTGAGAATGCTCTTTATGTAACAGTGAGCACCTAATTAAATTATAAATACTAGAATGTCCTGTAGCATACATTATTTAAAATGCCATATGAACACATCAGCTATCATGGCAATAAATATAGTTAATATTGAAAGACAAATTAAATCCCATTCCCTGCCATTCAAATCGCTCTTAATCTGTTACACAAAGATTGAAGAGCACGATTTATGAGCTAATAAATTACTTTAACTCATAATGATAAATACAAAATTTTTTCTTCTTGATAAACAGAAACAGTGTAAGACAAGGAATAAGGGGAAGGAAATAGGACACAGCTGTGTTAGGCTTCACTAGCTTTTTGACAAAGAACACTATAAATCTGAAAGCCTTTGTAATTTAAAGCAAACCCTTAAAATAATAGTTGCATTTCCTTGTTCTTCTATTGTTTGTGAAGAGTTCATATGGTCTGGAAAGTAATTTATTTTCAACAATTTGATGTTTACACTGGGAAAAGCATGCTTTAATAATTTCACTAAACGTTTTCTATCACTAACATGTTTTACTTAGTGATTGCAAATTAATGGGAAAATGACAAACTTACGTATCATACACATTGAGCAGCCAGTTGAGACACATGTCCACACAGAGTGGAACATTGACCAGGTCCTTATGCATTTGTTCAAGTCCATCATAGGTTGTTGTCAGACAGTTGATGACATCTGGGACACTTAGCAGCTGGTCATTTTGGTTCAGCTTGTGCTGTTTGAAAACTTCATTTGTTGTATTCAACTCTAAGAGATCCACTAGTCAGGTGAGAAAAAGGATTATGCACTGTCAGTGAACTGCAAAGCAACACGGAAACAGAGCCTTTCTAGTCTCAAGAGCTTGGCTTAATTTCCCCAAATTAAAGTAAATTGCCCTTTTCAGTTCATTTCAATGTTCAAAGAAATAAACTGCATTTTCATTCCTTGATTCCTAACCTCTTACCCACATTTTTATGCATTTGGATTTGAATTCTAGCTTTCAGTCTTTCCCTGCTTTCTTTCTCTGGCTTTTTCCTGTGTAGGCTCTTCCTGCTGTTAAGTGTAGAAAGACATAAACCTCTAACTCTACTCCATAATGTAGAACATCTCAATATGACAATGTCCTCATCTCCTGAAGACAGCCCACCATGGACTATCTCCCCTTCATTCATTACTTTTTCTTATTTTTAAATTTACTATTTCCTGAATATTTTTAACTGCCACATAAAAACATGAAAGTGCATTAATTAACACAGATGGGATATCATGCAATATTTCGATACAGTATCAAATGCATAATATTTAAGTCAGGTTAAACATATCTACTTTCTCAAACATTGATCATTTCTTTGCAGTGAAAGCATTCCTAGTCTTTCCTTGTAGGTGTTTGAAATGTGCCATGCATCAGTGCTTTTCTCCTGACACCCTGCTGTGCATCAACACAGGGGAACTTCCTGATCCTCAGTAACATAACTTAGTACTGCTGATCAAACGGACTTCATATCACTGCCAAACTGATAATTCATCAACCGAGTTTTTTAATATGCACACAATGACACACAAAGTTCACTGAAGGATGCTCCGCTAATAAAACAGTTTTGACAGAATAATAATACTTCTTCATTGCCACCTAAATCAATCTGATCAAGAAGGCTGTCACAATCTGGCCTACATCTGGTTTGCTTCTCATGACCCTGGCATGCACATAGCATTCGTGACACAGAGCTAATGAGGATGCTTAGAGGTTCACAGGACATTGGTCTTCACATGTGTTGCCGTCTCTACTCCTCACGTGTAAAACACCAAGAGTGAGCAATGCACTGCTCCAGCATGTGTGGTACACACAGGGCCCCTGTTCTCAGAGACTTCCTGATAACTCCAATAAAAGAATAAAAGTGTCCCTAAGAGAAAAAGTGGAAACTTGTGAGGGTTGATTCAGGATGAGGATTCCTTGTTGGAAATGCTTGGCAGCAGATGTGTTTTAAGATTTTGGAATTTTCTTTTTTTTATTTTGGAATATCTGCATATATGTGATGAGAACTCAAGTCTAAACACAAATTTCTTTGTTTCATATATACTTTGTATATATGACCCACAGGTCATTTTTATATATAATTTTTAGTGCATCTGTATTTTGACGGTGACACATCACAAAAGGTTGGGAATGGAATTTTCCACTTGGACTGTCATGTCAGTGCTTACAGAGTTTCAGGTTTGGGAGCATTTGCATTTGGTATTATTGGATTAGGGGTGCTCAGTGGGAAAACAACTGGAAAAGCCTCACAAGCAGATGGGATTTGAAGGTGCAGCATGGACTGTGTGAGTGACTTAGAGCTGGTGGTATGCGGTTACAGAAGAGCAGACACATTGCGCTGCGGGCCAGACACTGCCTCAGGGAGACACGCGAGGGCCAGAGGGGGTTCACACACATGTAAAGGCAGAATCTTTGTTTGTGTTTAAAACTCAACTCTGAGTCATTTATTAGTCAACTGAAAATAAGGAAACGAAGTAGGTTACCAAATTACAATATTTCTATACATTTATTGAGTATGAAAATGATTCTTCCAAATCTAAACATAATAGGTATGAAAAATTAAAGAAGCCACATTAATTTAAGGTCTGCTTACGCAAAACTGTTCTATAGAACATGTTCTCTATCTCCATATTTTACATTTTATCATTTCTAAAAAAAAAAATCGGTGGAGCTGAGATTACATAACTATTTATTCTAGGTCTGATGCAAAAACCATTCCCTCAAAAAAAAAATGTCACATTTTGACAGTTATCTAAAATGAAGAAGTGACTTCCTTTGGATTTACTTTTTTCTTAATAACCAAATAACCACTAATTTTGAATTTTTAAGAACATTTATGAAATGTGCCCATCTGATCTGCTAAAGAGCAGAGAATTATTGATTTTAACTTATCTACAATGGGAAAGAGCTATTATAAAATTATACAGATTTAAATGATTTCTAAAACAAAAGAAAGTTTTTAAGAGAAAAGACATAAATTTGAACATAAAACAGGCAAGTCCAGATAACACAGCATTCATTTCTTAGGTGTCAAAGAAATTGTCAGTAAATGTAAGTAGATAATAAAAATAACTTGCGCAAGTTAGAGATGGTGTCAGAAACTAAGAAAGAATCATCTGCAATTTTCGTTGTCATTTTTACCCTGTTTCTTGGCACCATGCATTGTTTTCAATTAGTAAGTACTGGGCAGCAGTAGGAAAATTTATTCTCCAATGCGCCTGACAGAGGGAAAGTACTTAATAAAGGACAGTAGCTACAGAACTACAGTTCTCCACCGATACAAAGAAATATATTCAAATACTGCCAAATCCTCTCAGTTTTCTGAATTCCAGTGGTAATCATGCTGGCAGCATAGCCCTGCTATTGGATCCTCACATGGCATAAAGTGACACAGCCCAAATTTTAAAAAGACCATTGTCTGGATCTCATTGTCCTTTACTTCTTTCAGAAAAGTCTCCTTTGTTGTACAGAGCATAGCTGTGACAGTAATTTGCCACATCCCACAGACTATCATGTCTTCAATTTTCAGTGATTTACTCTGACATTTTGCCTTGGTGCCTAAGCCAAGCATGCATCTTCCTGAAGTGTGTCACATTCAGGTATCTTTAAAGAACTGACTGCATTTAAATCACAGAAAATGATGATTTTTCTCTTCGCAAAGGCAGGCAAATGACAGCTCGGTCATGCGGTAAATGAAACAAACAGCAGAATCATTTTCTAAGCAACTTTCAGACTTTTCCTGAATCCCATATAGGAGGCACAGAGGGTCAGATGGAAATGCATCATCATTCTCCTTTCCTGCCAAAAATGAACACTGCTTAGCACTTGACCGTGGACTCAGTGTGCTTCCTCCTTCATCTTTCCCCAGCACACTGAAACACAGGTGGTGCTCAAGGGTTCACCCTTGGTCTTGTGCTGGGTAAGCCTGGTACCCTTACTGGTACCATGACTTCCATTGTGACTTCTCCCTGCATGAACCCAGAGTCCTTTTTTATTTCTCACCTGAACAGCCAGTTTACATTTCTGCTCCTCAGTTCCCTAGAGCAGCATCATTTTCTTGTAGGAACCTCTCCTTTATTATGTCTCAACTAAAGGTCCTGCCTTCCTTTTACCCAGTCTGCAAATCTCAAGATTGCCTTTTTCTCTACTATTATTACCATCCAGCTTCAGCCTCAATCATCCTTCATTTGAAGCATCTATTCAACCTCTGTCCCTTCTCTTCTCCCCTCCAGTCTGTCTTACATATTATCAAAAGCAAGCATCTTCCTCTTGGCTCTATTGCCAAAACTCACATAAAACAGGAAATGGTTGTATAGCTCCCCACTCTATAAAGAAAAGTATCCGAGCATTAAATACAACACTATGAGAGCTTCAGGAGCCAGAAAGGTCTTACAACAGACATCCCTTCAAACTGACCAAAGCTGAATTTAAGGAAATTTCTGTATACTGGAAAAATAGCTAAGCCACTCTATTCAGACCCCATTAGTTGATGCTTTCCTGATTAACAGCATAACTGCTGTATGGCTTTATGGTCTGTTACTCCAGGAAACAAGCCTTCACTGTGAAGAGATAGGGTTTTCCTTTGTTTCTGTGCAGTCATCTATTCCAAAAAGTTCTTAAAGGCTGTATCACACACACACACACACACACACACACACACACATATAAATATAGGTTTGATGAAAAACAATAGTGCTCATACCCAGAACTGGACTGTCTTAATCCTAGCATTGCACCATGAGTCAAATCTTAGCATCATATACTTGATCCCAGCATCACACACCCTAGATCCAGTCACTTTTGAAAATCCCTACCTATGACTACATGAGGATTTGGGAGACATCTAGATACAAATCATAACACACAACTAAAGAAAAAGAGCGCTGCTCACAACATAGAAGACCCTTAGAAAATCCTCCTTCAAAAAAGAAAAAAAAAAAGAAAATCCTCTTTCACGTGCCTCTTAACAATCACAGTCATAATTGCTAACCTTTGTACTTCACTTTCAGCTTTTCAAAGTATGTTCATGAGTCTAAACAGTACAGCATCTAGGGCTGCATGTTTGTGAACTATACATAAATAGAAACAATTTGTACAAATTTCTTCCGCCATTTGATTTTTTCCCTTCACTTTATAGTTCTAATGTTCACCATGTTATGCTGCTTGTTAGTTCATTTATCTTGTTGTTGTATCATATCACACTTATGAATCAGGCAAATTTCACTATTAAAAATGCCACTATAAATCCTACACGTCTTCTGGTTCTTCCTATAAAACCTTCAAACTCAAATCATTTGCTCAGTACGTTCTAAGTTATATGAGGTCATAAGTAGGAGAAACACAAACTCATCCCTCTCATAAAACTTTAATTCGTTTCGGAGGGATAGATGATAAATAATTACGCACATAGAGTACTAAAAATTCTGACTCTGATGCTGTGCCTTAGTACTTAAGCCAAGCATGATGTCAGGGGCTGGGCTGGAGAGGTAGGGATCTGATGAGACAGAGATTCAGGAGTGATCTACCTTGGAGGGAGAAGCCACAGATAGTATCATCAGAACCCTGAAGGCAGCCAAAGACCTCAAGGAAGCACGCACAGCAGCCTCCAGCAAGGCACAGGCACAGTCGGCGAGGGGCAGCGCTTCCCCGGCAGCAGGGACCAAATCCGTCTCCCTCTCCAGTCATCAGCTAGGACTGTGAGTGCCCACAGCAGGGCCAGGTGAAGTAAGGAACAGAGAGATGGGCCAAGCAGGGCCCCCTCCAACAGGCAACAGAAATCTTCTGAAAGCAGGAGTGCGTGTCCGCATGCAGCACTGTCTCCTTATGTGGGAGTTCCCTGAGAGTGGGAACCAAAGCTCCCTACCTTGTTTTTCTCTCCTGCATCACCTTAGAGGCCAACTAAAGACATGGTGGTAGAGCAAGGCCAGGGCACTCTCTCCCTGGGGCAGCAAGCTGGGCGGGGATTTTCACAGAGTGAGAGCTGACCTTGACCACAAGTACTTCTCAAGGGAGACCGGGCACTCCTCTGATACAAGGCTGCCACACAAGGCAAGCATGTGTCTCTCAGGTGAGGAGCCACTGTTTTTTGTTTTGTTTTGGTACTGGGGATCGAACTCATGACCTTGTACTTGCCAGGCAGGCACTTTTGCCACTGAGCTAAATCCCCGGTGAGGAGCCACTGTTACAGGCAATCAGAACTTACTGGAAAAATTGGAGGTGGGTGGGAACTTGTAAATGTTTCCCAAAGAGGTGCATTTTTAATGGCATTGGGGGGAATAAAGGGTTGCCAACAGAGGGGGAGAAAGGGTCAGAGCATTTCAAGTAAACAGAGATGTTTACTTGAAAGCAGAGGAAGCAGCGGCTTAATCATAAACAGGCAACTTGACAAGTGGCAGACGGGCCCAGGCTGCAGCACAGAGGAAACCAGAGGCCAGCGGCTGGGAGGTTGTCACCTGGAACCTCCAAAATCCCACACAACCAGCACTGTCTCTGTCCTTGCCCAGCCCCAGGGCTCCTCAGGTGAGAAGTGGGAATCTCTCTTTGGTTCTTTTCAGGTCTGAGAGAGTAGGGTGAAGGACAGAGTGCACCTTCAGGGCTGAGAAGAACCAACAGAAGAAAACACCAAATGCAGGCATGTGCTCCTCCACCCAGAAGTATTCCTGGAAACGGGGCCTCTGCTCACAATGATACGTCAGTGGAGCTCTTGTGGCTGAGTCATCTGTCCTCATTTTGTAGCTCATCAGGCCTGGGAAGGCCTTCCAGACCCATCAGCTGGATACTGGACACACGGCTGAGTGGATGGAACTCCCGCTTTGTGTGTTCATAATTTATTCCCTGTTTTCTCCCTGCCCAGTGCACCACTCACTAGCCGCAGTGTGTCGGCTTCAATTTCTTGCACTGGTTATTCTGCAATACTTGCTGCAGCTACTACAACCTGATAAATACCTTTAGGGCTCTGTGGACCCAGAGCCAAGGCCACCTCATTCTTCCTTTCATTGTTTTGTCTGCAAGTACTTCTTGGCCCTTTAGACCTGTCTTCCACATAGAAGGTTTTGTTTTTTTAAATTATTATTTAAAGCACTGCATGGCTTTGTTTTCTCTAGATGGTAACATACATCTCTTTGCTCAACTTCCCTTGTGCAGGCAGCTTAAAATTTACTGCTAATTACTACTGACTTGCAAGGAGCAAAATTTTCAACCCTAAACATATCATTTTTCTAATGGTAATTATTAAAGCTTCACTAAGCTGCCTCGACACACAACAACTTTTAATAAAATGCAGCAAATACAAATACTTGGAACTTTTTAAATTACCCTATCTTAAAAGTAGAGGCAAATGTCATTTTCCATATTAGCTTTCTGACAAGGCCCATCTGTCCTCTGAGTAAACTGATGATTAAAACTCTCTGAGCACAATAGAATCTAGAGAGCTTAAAGTTATTCTCTGTTACAAATGTTTATATTTTCACTTACTTTTATGCTATTTATGGGGAGAAATAATCCTTTGGCAAAATGACTATCACAGAATACCTTTCTGAACCCACACTCTGAAGAAAAAATTCACTGATAATACTAAATGTTTCAAGACATATTTAAAAGAAAACAGAGGTTTCCTCTAATTTACTGAGGTGCCTGTTCACATTTGGATTAGAAATATGATTGTTTAGTGTTCCCTTATTATATGATTTTACTGAGGCAAAAATGTCTGGAACACTGTATTTGTAAATGGATACTAAGTACTAAGAAGGCAATGACCTACTACTTAGATTCCTTGATTTAATCTTTCTTAAATTTGGTGACAGCACAATGTTTGCAAAAGCTTTCTATGTTACTCCTGTATTTTGGTTAATTTTATTCTCCAATTAGGGTGGCATCCATTCATTTGTTTCACTACTGCATGCTGATGGGCAAATAACGAAGCATGTAGAGAACTGTAGCCAACTCCTGGAGCAGAGTACACTGAAAATCAGGTTAACTCCACAAATGCATCATTCTTTTCATTTAGCTTTGTCTTAGAAAAGAAAAAGGCAATCCACAGCACAGAGTGATTAATGCTGGTAGAGTAACTCACAGCACAGTGCTTTTTGTAGTCTTCGGATTTTGATCGCTGTGCGGTAGGCAGAGAACCGTACATTGTTCAGGTCAGCTGAAATGGAAAAAGGAACCATTTAAACAGTATGCCTATTATTTAACTTATATTAAATGCCAAGAATGTATTTGCTTACTTTAGATGATGGAAAAAGACCATGTATGTCCTCAGTAAAAAGCCTTCTCCTAATTTTACCATATTTAGTTTTGCAAATAAAGTGATCATTAGCACCATGTTGCAATACATTTTAAAGCAGTACTAAGCAGAAAATTGTAAGAAAGCATTTTCAAACAGGAGGTTAGGCTCAAAACCTGAAGCAAGGTCCACTGGCATGCTGAGTTATTTGAATTGTAGGACACTGGAAGAGGAAGGGTCTTCCTGCAAGGTCTTCCTGACTTTCTTCTGCCCTCCTGTCTTCCACTCCTCTTTCTCCTTTAAAACAGTCAAAGCAACCAGAATTCCTCTTCCTCAAAGCAAGCCACAAAATCTAGAACTGTTCTCTTCCAAAGCCAGCCATAAAATTTAGAAAAGGCACTCTCTGACCTTCCTCTTTATCCCTTGGAGACCCTCACGTAACAGGCATCTTGAGGGCCACACAGACAGGCTAAGTGGAATCTGGACAGACAGACTTGCTCAGCTTCCCTTTGAGTCTAATACCATCAGATCAGACCCTTTGTCCAATCATACTTCGTGATGGCTGTTTATTCCTCATGGAACCAGTACAGAAAACCAGACCATTTTTCCCTGGGTCTTTATTTCTCAAGATTTCCATGTTACACAAAACTTTGATTAAGCTCATTGTGTTTTTCTCTAGTTAACCTGTCTCCCATTGCAGGGCACAATGGATTGTGACCCTTATGATGGATGAGGTACAGGATCACACTTTCTGTCCCTATGTAGAAAAAAGATGAGGAAAAGAAGACATAGCTATTATTACAGCCAAATCAATTCCTTCTGATTTGTTACAGGGGATCGCCCTCGTCTGGAGGCATTTTTCCCAAGCACAGTTAGTTTTCTGTCAACCAAGCTGTTTGTCACATGGCTCATGAAGATGGAGTTATGCAGGGCTGGGGATTTTAGCTCAGCGGCAAAAGCGCCTGCCTTGCAAGCAGGCGGTCGTGAGTTTGATCCCCAGTACCGATAAAAAAAAAAAAAATAGACAAAAAAAAAAAATGGACTCATGCTGGGGTCCCTTCTTCCTGACCTGTTTGCTTCTTTTGCCCTGCAGGAGACCTGGTAAGATGATGACTACTGTGATCTTGGAAACAATACATATGTTGATTTCCTCCTCTGTGCCCCAAAGACAGAGTATCAGAGACAGTAGAGTCAGAAGAAAATTTACAAATCTTCAGAATTTGCCACCTCACTTTAAAAACTATAGAAAATAGTGATTTTTCTTGCTTGCTAGTCTTTTGCAGCACCTTCTCCTACCCAAACAAAAGGTCCTGCAGAAGAAAGTTCAGTGTTTAAATCATAAAAAACTTGTATGCCTCTTGCTAAAATGGGAACAGGAGGCTGGATGCTATTCTGACCCTCCCTAGTTACCCGGAGAAAAACTTAAAAAACCCCACTGGGTCAACCTGATGGAAACAGCCTAAGCAGCCGGCTGAAAGTAACACTGTGCTGGAAATTCACACAAGAGTAGGCTCCTCACCCAAAGTGTTCTCTTGCATTTTTATATTAAAATGAATTTAGCTTTTCATGACCTAAACAAAATGAAATTAAGCAAAATAAATTGACTTAGCTAATTGATTTATAAAAATCCCAAATTTAAAAGAAAAAACCTAAACCCCAAATTAAGGCAGCGCATTGAAGCTGCATGGTTATTACATACTTTTTCAAAGCTGAAATTTAAGAAGACTCAATATGAGACAGATCACACCTACAGTTCCATTCCTCCCTCCCCGTAGAGAGCTCGCTTTGACTCCCACCTCTCCAAACCACACATCCTTTTAAGAAGAAAGACAATGCCCTGTCAACTGTGTTGCCCTCAGAGAGTCAAAATGTGAGTCTTTCAAGGTAAGACGCCATGTAAAAAAAAGCTAGCAATTGGTTTCCTTTAAGAATACACAATTCTCGGTCATCTAGTTATAATCTACTCCTATCCGATAAAACGACACTCACCAAGGGACTGAAAGAGTTCAGTCATCTTGGGATGATCCCAACAGGTTGTTTGTGTTTGATGGCTGAAATAAAAAAAAGAGTCAAAAGTTTTAAAAACAAGCAAAAGACCACAAAATACAGGCCACACAGAAAATGCTGAAATGGAATATTTTTTACAAATGTTTAAAGATACATACAAAATTGTCACCATATGGATCACTCAGGACCCAACTATTACTTAACACTAGAAACACCAATCATTGTGACAGGACAGATGAAAATTTCTGATTTACCTGTTATCAAAGGAATTGAAACTAAATATTAAAATCTGGATATGAGGAGTGACTGTTGGGGACACTGGAGCCCAGGGTTGATGTGGTCAAGTTAATACAGGCAACAGAACAAATCTACCCTCGAAAAGTGGATGTAGATCCTCATTTAGAACAAATTCTCAGACAGTAGAAGTGCCGCGAAGATTTGTTACCATCCTGCAAGCCTAACTGAATTTTCAGAGACCAGAGAAAGGAAGAGTTTAAGGCTGAGTAAAATCGCTGGCTCTTTACCCATGAAGCTCCTCCCTAACGCAGGCTCCCTCCTTCCTTAAGCAGATTCTCTCCTATCCCTCTTCCTGTGCACCTGGACCTCTCCTCCTTCCAGGTAGGTGTCTCTCTCCTGCACATTTTTATTCTACCCTCTTCTTCTCAGCATCCTTCAAGAAGTAAGAATGTTATTTGTATATATATTAAGCTATTTTGTTTATGATCCTCATTACTCACTTTCAAAGCAAGTTTTTATTACTTTCTCTTCTCCTGAAAGTTTCAAAACTAATACATATAATTAGTTGGAAGTCACTGGGGAATAAGATGAGGGTAAAAAATGTAGTGTTTAAACTTCTGTGTGTGTGTGTGTGAGTGTGTAGTAGTAGTAGTAGCTCATAACTTTGATAGATTAGTGCCTTTATATTTAAAAATAGTTTTCTGTCCCTTATCTAGGTCAGAATAGGGTAATAACATTGAATAGTACTCAAAAGACTTCTTAGATAACACTAAGTTCTTACAAAACTGTTTAGTAAGCTTTGTTAAATACCACAGTATACAAGAGATGATATTAAAATCTTCATAAAACAAATCTAGGAAAAAGTATTTGTTTTAAAACCTGTGTAATATATCAAAAAGTGGGATATGTCCCTGGGAAAAGAACAGAACCATTATCTTTATATATCACAGATAACACAACCCACAAATAATTCATAATTCACTTTGATAAATACGTAGTTTTTATTTGAAATTAAGCATGTAAAATGTTCTGGCAATTCCAAATCCTCAGGCAAAATAATATCCAATAATTCTACAACAGGAAGATCTGATTCAGGATGAGTTGGAAAAACTGTCTGACTCCTCCCCATCTGGCTCTTGACTCCAATGCAGCGGGGGAAGGATTTCCACTTGACTCAAACACCAACAAAACCATCTACCCTTTCACCATCTACATTGTTCTAAAGAACATGGGTCAAATATTCAGTTGTTAGCTCTAAATTCTTCCTATTTAGTGTGGCCAAGAACTTGGTAGAAATGCAGAATCACAGAAAGAATATCCTCCATAATACCAGTGAGAATTAAGAAACAATTTGCTGAAAATCTAGTACCATTTCAGTACATCACCATGGGTTCCTAGTCTTAGTCTACAAAGTCTCATTTGATTTCTATCTTTTGAGTAAGTTCAGTCCCTATACTGAGACCACTGTCCAGAGACAGACATCCCATCATGACAGATCAAACCAAGGCTTGAGGACCAACCTAAAGCTCTCAGACATACAGAGTAGGGGTTTATACTTAAATGACACGTATAAGGATACTTTCTCTAGAATCGCAGATGTGGAGCTTTACCTCATACAACCCCTACATAACCACATGAGGAAAATGCCACTATTCAGTCAGGCGGAGGGCTGAGAATTCAGCTCGCTCGCTAATGGCTGTCTTTAGTGCAACTGTGATGTCTCGGAGCTGAGGGAACACACACATTTGGCAAACAGATGGAGGGAGGGAAAAGGCATCTCCTTTGTGAATTCTGTACCAGTTGATTCATTAGGCAGAACTGCCAACGCTGAAAATAAATACAGCCTCTGGTTACAAAAGTAAAATTGCAGCTTACCAAACAGCAGTACAATAAAGCAGTAGATGCAGTTTTGCTGTTGGATTTTCTTTGTTTCTTTCTATTTAAGTGGGGAGAAACGGTTAGCACAAAATACACTGTGAATCTAAAGGCTCAAAGTATTTGAACAGCTGCAGGTAGCTTGGCAACTCTTGCCAAAATGCTTCCAGTTCTCCAAGCATAGTCAACCAAAATGGTATCAAAGTACAACCTCCCCCCCGCAAAAGCAGCTTAGCTTCAAGTTAATCTCAAATATGAATAGGGGGTAAAACTTAATACCGGCATGATGAAGTTACCAGTTTGAGTTTCCTAAAATCCTCTTTTTAAAAAGTCATCAGACATAGGAATCTGTCTGAGAATCCAATGAAAAATTTAAAATGTAACAAAGCAGCCAGCAACAGCTGAGTCCAAAGCAATAAGGAGAATGTAGGACATCAAAGCCAGGCGCTGGGCCTCCCCTCAGTGTGCTGAGCAAGAAGGCTCTGGAGGGGTAGAGTTAGCAGTACCCCATAAAGTTTAAATTATCTCTAAGCCATTTTATCTGCAAACTGAAAACCACTAATCGTAGTGCATGCCTTTTGCCCATAGAAATGCAAATTTGCATGCCATGGAGCTATTATTGACCTGTGGATATTGACTACTTTGTCAGCTTTGCATCTCTAAATAAATTCATCTTGGTATCCCTTATCTGAGTATAAAGGCGGTGCACTTTGTCTTCTCCTCGGAGACTGCTACAATGTCTTATTGGTTCTCCTGTGGATGAGTTGAATGACATAGTTAACACATGCTCTTTTCATATTTGAAATGAGAGTAAAGATTTTTATCTTTTAAAATTATTCTTCAACATCTACTTAGTCCTTCTTTACACAGGAATGTAGACAGGAATTACCCATCAGTGGGTTGGTGTGATTTCTAACAGAGCCCCTTTACGTGTGAGCACCTCAACTGAGAGTAATATGGGGTCTTACACATCATGGGCATTAATAAAATATACCAACAAGGTTAATAATAGTCTATGCCTCTACCAGGTGTCATTCAGAATAATGGACTCTGATAAACCACAGAAAGTACAACATGAACAATATGATAGAACACAAAGAACATAGTACAATATGATACAACACAAAGAAAGCACCGAAGTGCTGTATCCTAACTGCCTATTACATGAGGTCATGAACTAAGATTGAAGCATGTTTACTTTTGACAAATTAGAAAGATACTGATTTCCAAGCAAACATGTGCTCTAGGGAAGATATTTTTCAGACCTCTTTGTCCTCATTAGAATAGTCTTATTTTTTCCATGAAACCTGGAAAGATGATTAGAAGGCATTTTGCTTCTCCAAAAACTGATAGCCAAAAACACTCACTTGCTACTATCTACCCGAGTTCATGCTTGAAGCTGGATTTGGGAAGTTTGCTATTTATCATTTCAGTCCTGTTATAAGTGGAAATGTATATAAGAGAAAAAAGAAAAACTAAAGGTGAGCAAGTTAATTAAAAATACAAATGTGAGAGAAAGAACTATGTATATTGCTCTGGGACAAGATAATCATCAGAAAGAGAAATATTTCTTCCGTGCCATTAAAGCGAAAGATAACACATTAAGTCAAGCTGTATAATACTAATTTTTAGTGAGAGACTATTATGCTAGTGTTCAAGTTGTACTCTTTGGGTGGAAAATTCTCCTTTGCTACATGTAAACTCAATCCACATTATAATGCTGTGATTTGGGTGACAGTGTTACCCTTACTTAGATGAAGAAAAGAGGATATTCAGGTAATTTGTTTAATGTCACACAGAAATAACAGACACAACATCTGGACACAGATATTCTGAGTATAACCCTGAGCCTTGATATGGAAGTATGCTTGTAAAATTAAGGTTATAAAGTATTTCTTGAAGAAACCACCCAAATCTGAGACCATAGTCCATTGTGACAATCATTGCAAACAATCCCATCTCTCTTGCTTCTTCTCAGCCCTCTCAAACCTCAGACCTGGATCTGCTCAATCACTTGCCTTTTCTGAACCCAAGCAGCTGGAGAATACAACCGGAGAAAATTGCTCAACAGTCAGCCTATTGATTATACTTTCAACATCTGATTTCAAATCTAAAATGTGCAACTGCTTGTAACTACACTATAACCCTAATAAATTTGCTTTGCCAAACCCTAAGACACTAATTTCTCCTGTCTTCTTTTTCTCAAAGTAAAAGTAAGTTTGCCTCCCTGCTTTAGAATCCTTTGTCATTATTTCATGCTTCACCAAAGAACTAAACACCACTGGGATTCCTTCATCTTCCTACAATCAAATCAGTTAATTCGCCCCTACTTGCTAGCTGGCTTTCCTCTCTCCTTTACTGAGGAACTGTCACCTTCCTAGCAATGGCCACTTTTTTCCAAGGACTTAAGACTTAAGACTCTCATGCTGCACGATCAACCTTGTCTCAGTAAAGCTGTACTTGAGAATATGAAGTTATAGACCTGCCATTCTCCATTTCCTCTCTCTCCCCCTCAGTCTCTCTCTTTCTCGTGCACATTTTCTGCTAGCTACCTTTCTCTCCTTCACAAACAAAATTCACAAAAGACTTGTGTACTGTATACACTTCCTCATGCCTCCTTCACTAATCAACCTGCTTATACTTAGCTTCCAATTTCTCTCCTCCACTCAAACTGCTCCTGTTATAATTACCAGTGAGTAACATGGTACCAAGCCACTCCATTCCTCAGGGTGGGGAGAAAGAAACTTCCTTCATCTGACACACAGTACATTTAGAAGGTGAGAGGTAACATGAGAAAAAGAGAAGTGTCCAGAAAAATGAAATTAACCCAGACAAAATGTTGGCTCTGCTAATATCCATTTTACATATGCTCATAAAAGAGGAATCAAGAGTTCCTATCTAACCAATTCTGCATTTAGGTAACTACAGGATAAAGAGTGAAAAATTTTGGCCATGTTGTATGATACCATGCACTTGACTAACACCTTCTTAAAGATCTAAAAGTTGAATATACCTATTTTGAACTTTATAGTCTTCAATTTTTTTTTCCCGTTCAAGGCATGAATACAGGAAAACCTGGAGCACCCGGATGGATAACGTTGACCCCCCTTCTGTGCACATCCTTGGGGAGGGCTGCAGTAGTAGAAGAGGCAGCCATGTGGGAAATAACTCACCCTGTTCCCCAGTTTATATGCAACTTCTCCAAACACTTCTCACACACATTTTCTACTCTTTGCTATGCTTTTAAAAGTGGGAAATCCCAGACTATAGGCGGGATAATAAGATGCACTGCCTCTTTTTTCTGCTGCTTTCTGAAGCAGTTCGGGAAACTCTTTTTTGTGACTGTTTAGCTGTGTTGTCATGGATGCCACAATTCCCTAAACGAACCCAAAGCATTTATGGAAATCTCCATCAAATAAAAACAATAACAGTGTGTTCTCAGGCCTCATCTTCTTTTTCTCCAGATCTGACATCATATGAATTCTGGCTCTTCCCCAAAGGTGAAAATTTAGAATCAATTCAGGACACTGAAGTAGTCATAACAATGTAACTAAAGAAAGAGAACTTCTAGAACTGCTTCTCAAAGTAGCAAAAATTAAAGGATAAGTGTGTTCAAAGTGAAAGAAACTACTTTGAGGGAAACTAATGCTAATATTTCCTTCAGTTTTTAAAACCTTAAACATTCACTATATGTCTTGGTTACTTTTTTTCTTGTTACTGGGGCAAAATACCCAACGCCCAAAATTAGGGAAAGAAGGTTTATTTAGCTCACAGTTTGTGGAGGTTTGCAGTGCATAATCAGCTGGCTCCAAGGCAGAGTGGGACATGGCAGAGGGCAACAGCTCATGACGGTGGAAAACAGTACAAGCAACAAGAACAAAAGGGGAGGAACACATTTCCCTCCCTTATATTGTCTGTCAGTTCCCCAACCCTGGGCAGGTGTAGCACTCACACTGCCAATCCCAGTGCTAGACAATGAACCAATCATAAATGCTAGATTCAGCTGCCTCTATGACTGCATGAGGCTTTGAGGGGACATCTAAACACAAACTATAACGTTGCATTTTTTGTTCACATCTCATGCTTTCAGAAACACAGGAGTAAATTTAAAGGAAAATAAGAAAGTTTCAATGTCAACAATTTAAAAACATTTTGTTTAAAATTCAAATAAAATGTATAATCCCACTTGATAACAAAGTCCTATGAGAAAAACTGCCACTAGCCCTTCATGATTGTGACAGCACGAAAAAAGAAACATTCAAGCATAAAACAATGGAAAACTCCAAGTCTCCTGATCTGACTATAGAATACAGTTAAATCAGCTTTATATTCAGGTCCAAAGATAACATCTAAAGGACTGTCAGAAATGGGCTACCATACCACACAATATCCTGACTGTCCATCAGTCATGCTAGAACTGACCCATCCAATAGTTTGAGGTCTGGATGGAACTAACACAGGAGAAGGTATCAGTGGTGCAAACCCAGGGTCCCTAGTGCAGGTGCATCCTTCACTGCTGCTGTCATCTGTGGGTATTGGCCTTCAGCTTTTTCAGCCTTTCCTCATGAACTTACACTAGTGACTCTTTGGGAGGCTTGAAGCCTCAGGCGGGGGCTGCATACTTGTTCCCTCTTGTTCTGAGGCCGTCAGCTTCATGGACTGAGCAGCTACTGGTTTCTCTGTATCTCCAATGTGTAGATGGGCATTGAGAGGCTTCTCTCCTCTGACCATGTGAGCCAACCTAACAAATACCCTTTTGTAGTTATATGTCTCCTATTGGTTCTGTTCCCCCAGAGAACCAGGATGTATAGAACTCTACACTTCCTATGCTTCCCTACCCTATGGCCAATCTCTGATTCTCAGTGTGGGAAGGATGAGACCATCTGTTACTACTTCTGCAGGGATGTGTAGTCACCCTGGCCAGGGGAAGCTCTATAAGCCCTTGCCTGAGGGTGTTAGCATCAGACTTCTGTTTTCATCAGAGTCAAATTTGTCCTTGTGTCTTTTTGGGCTTTTTGTTTAAAAGTGAAGCCTGGTGTGCAGTGTATGCCTGTAATCCTAGCACTTGGGAGGTTGAGGCAGGACAATCACTTCAAGTTTGAGGCCAACCAGCACTACATAGTGATTTCAAGGCTAGCCTGAACTGCATCAAGAGACTGTGTCTCAAAAAATAAAACAAAACTAAAAGCTGAGTTTGTATCTTTCTTCTTCTTCCTCTTCTTCTTCCTCCTCCTCTTCTTCTTCTCCTCCTCCTTCCTCGTCCTCTTCTTCTTCCTCTTTTTTTTTTTTTTTGTACCGAGGATAACCTCATGACCTCGCACTTGCCAAACAGGTCTTGTGCTGCTGAGCTAAACCCCCAGCCCTCTTTTCATTTTTAAGAAAAACAGAGTCCTGAAACAGTCAATTGTCTTTTGAAGACAATGTTGATGCCATCTAAATTACCTCAATTAATCAGGGCATGGCAAATACAGTGCGTAGTTTCCAGTGATGGTTTGGTGATTGCTGATGGTGCATAGCCAGCAGTCTATTTCATTTTCTTGGTGACCAAGGTGTGTTCCTTGCCTGAAGCTGCCTCTGAGCACAGGAGAAATTTAGTGATCCCTAAGTCCTTACATTCTTTCATGAAGCAATTTCTCTCATACCTTCCCATCACCAAAGTTGGCCTAGTGGGCTCTGAATATTTATTTTGAATAAAGATAGCTACAGGACATTTCTTAGAAAAATAATCTCTCTAGTACATTTTCTTAATACTTCTATGTCACTGATTTCTTTATCGTTAAAACCAAAAACACAAGCCCCAGTGTGGAAAGGGACTCAAAGCAGGTCCTAAGGGATATCCATCCAACAATCTGGAACCAAAAGGAGACCACCCACCTCTTGACAATGAGGAAGAGAGAAATGAAGACAGCTGGAGCGAGGCTTTGGGGGAGTGATGTATTTATTTCCTATATTAATTATACCTTTGCTATGTTTATTTTGTTTTGGGATAAGTTTGCTATAGTCTTTAAAGGTTATGATACACATAGAATTTAGTTCACTTGGACTTTTCTATTAGGCTTAATATTTGGATTTTGTCTGTCTCTCCTCTCTGTCCTTATTTAAAGAAGAACAATTCCACCATATTGCTTAAGTGGGGTCTACAATTCCTCTGAAGAAATATGCACTCACTTTCTCTTGTAGTCTGTACATATAGCTCCACCAAGACACGTACATGTAGTACACACAAACAAACCATCTAATTGCTATAAAGAAAAACTACTCACTCCTCCAGCTTTCATTTACAACTGTAGACTTCTTTTCTCCAGCGCTTAATGGATCTGGGCAGGTAGAGAATGATCTTAGGAGTTCAGAAGGGGATTTAAAAGGGCTCTACAGGACTATTAGCTCTACAGGATTATAAGAACAGAAAACGCTATCAAGGAAGATGTAATAAATGGAGAAAAAAATCTTGATATAGAACTACTTAAAGGAGGAGTGAGAACAAGTAGGAGCAATGCAAGAAAGTGATGGGTATCGATGTAGATTAGTTGATTCTGGTTGATGTCTTGGAATACTGAGGAATGTGCTGTCACATCCAGAGGTTACTGAAATGTCTCCTCTGAAGCTGAGTCCATGAGATGGTACAATGCACATAGTATCATATAAAGAATTGACATCTGTGGTTCAGATTCCAGTGAGAATGTGAGAACCCTACATCTGCTAAGCTGTGATGGTAAAGCCCTGTCCCAGGAGCAGTATAATCATTTGCGCCAAGACTATGACTTCGTGAAAAGCAAAGTACATGGTGTTTAGAGAAGACATTGTAGGGGAAGAAAAAATAAATCACCCTTCCTCCTGGGATCTTCCTAATTCCATTAAACAGTAGGGCTCACCAATAGGGTGATATGCACATAACCATCTCCATGTTAAGATCTGAGATACCTGGGAGCCAGCACTGCTATTATCTTAGTCTTGGATGGAAATCTACCATGGGCAGAAATCTCCCTACCATAGGATTGGGAAAGGTAGAGGGCTATACTATATGCTGCATTCTTTCCCAACCTTCTATCAGGGTCTGTCAGGACTTTGGAGAATGACATTCTCTTATCTATAGACAATCCCAGTAGTCTGCTACTAGATCATAGTGTGAAACTTCCTTAAACACAGAAACATGGGCCAGTCTATGGAAAAGGCCACACCAAGACAGAGCAGGAGACTGGGGAAGGCACAGTGGCTCAGACAAACCACACACTTGGTCCTTGGACAGCCAGGCTCAGTTGCTGCCACAGTAAGGTATATAATAAATGGTAACCAGTCTATAGTATGAAAGAAAAGCTACTTACTTCTATTTTCTCCACTATTTTTACCTTCTTAAATATAATCCTTTATTCCACCGAAATTTTCTATTTTCTAAATATTTCTAGTGTCTGTCTCCGTGACAGGGACCCAGGGTCAGAAGTATGGTGGGTGAAAGTTCCAGAGCCAGGGTCAGATCTGGGTTAAACACTAGTTTGTATCCACTTACTGGCTGCTTTCAGCAGGCTCTGTCTTTATTTATTAATTACTTATTAAATGTGTGTTAGTTACCATAGATGGAAGCAATAACAGAATCTATTATTACACCATCAGTGAGCTACTGAGAGAATAAAAGAAGTCATACACAGAGTCTAGCCTAGTGCCTGGCAAATCAATGTTTAAAAGTACAATTCATCACAATGATCACCATTTGTATTTCTACAAGTACTTAGTGTTTTATATGATTATTTCTAAAACAAAGTGAGAAAGCACTTTTGTGTGATTAATTTGACATACTAGAAAAATTTAACCTAAAGTTTTTATCCACCATTTCTTTTACCCCTGCAACAAATTCTCTAGACAGTAACTTTCAGATGCAGAAATAAATAATTTGTATAAAACAAACAAAAAATGTACAAAGGGAGAGATCTGGGCTTTTATGGTAAACTTTAGCATATTATGGTTTCAGTAGGAGCCAATTTTAAACTTCATTAAACCTAGAGTACAATGAACTATCATGGGTTATATTAAAAAATACAATGAGTTCAGTTTCAGAAAGTCTTTCTTATACTCTGTAAATATTATTTAAAAATATGTTTCAACTTAAGAGCTCACTATAGTTTAGATCTTAAATATACCCGAAAGTGAAGAGGAAATCTATACAGGAGCACTAGTGGGAGGTTGTAGAGTCTTTAAGAGGTGGGGCTAGGGAAGGCCTTCCAGTCATTGGTTAGGTGACTCTAAGGGAACTGTGGGATCTCCCCAAGCCCTTCCTCTTTCTGTCTTTTGCTTCCTGGTCATAAGGAGAGTGGCTTTGCTCTGTCCTATGCTTCCCACGGTAAACTGGCTTACCACAGGTCCACAAACAATGGGTCAACTGATCTTGGATTGGAACCTCCAGAACTGTGGACTAAAAAAAGATTTTTTTTTCCCATTAAGTTTATTACCTCAGATACTTGTTGTTGTGCTGGAAAGCTGAGTAACACAGAAATTAACAAATACAGGAGTTTATACCACAAATACTATTAACAGTTTAGATCTATATTCGGTCATTTTTTAGAAACACATACACTTCAAAATAGTAGGCAAAAATTACCTAAAAAGACAGAAATGTATTGGGAAAGCATAGAAGTGTATTTTTTAACTAATTTGCAAAGTTAAATTATGTAATAAAAATAACTTTTCATGATTTTCTTCAAATTTCTTGTTCCACTCAACCATTAGAATGCATTATAAAAATGTATAGTTAAATACTGAAAAAATCTACTATTTTTTTACCTGAATATTGTTATTTGTTGGTGAAATCAATATATTCTAATTTACCTAAGGAAAATTCAACTGCATGACAATCAGGCTAAATTTGTTTTTAACATTTTCCTTCTGCTTACTAGTGCAGCCATGCAAAAGAAAATGTAGATTCAAAGTCTCTTTGTTTATCATTTACTTGTTTATTAATTTATTTGGGTATTAAGCTTTGTTTTCACAACAATTCTTCATGTGGAAATAACTGGCCTTTATAACTCTTACCCTAGAGTTTACTGTTCCTTCTTAATGAGGAAATAAACTCTTAAGTTACACAACACAGCAAGTAATGAAAGCTTCTGATTAAACAAGGAGAATTAAAAACAGAATTTGCTTTCTATAAACAGTAAGATTTCTAAATATTTTAATGTCTTAAAAAATGTTTCACACTTGAATTGTTTTTAGTAGGCTTTAGTCCTAAAGGTCAATATATATATATATATATTGAGCTACTGAGAGAATAAAAGAAGTCATTGCATGTAATAAAAGACTCATTACAGGACTAGCCAAAAAGATGTCAGGGAAACTTGTACTCTCCAGTTTTTTGCATAAAAACTTGAAGACTGAGAAAGAATAGAATCCTACCAGATTCTGCAGAAACTATAAACATCATGAATTAGAGAAATCACAACTCACGCTATTTAACTTTTGGTCATATATAAATGACCTGAATCTAGACAAATTCCTTTTAGTAGTAGAGTTTATATTTGGAGTGGGCTTTACAAGTCTCAAGCCAACAATAAAATCATTATATGAACATAACTGAGAAAGAGATTTAGTGTTTTATCTAGTTAAAACCAAAACCCAGTTTGCATTACAAAAAAAAAAAAATCATATGATGGAGGACTCTAGATGAATTTAGTCAAGTAATTACAACTGCTTTGCACGTACTTCTAGACACTGCACAATACAGTACATACATACACTAGTTTTCTATTGCTACTTCTCTGTGAGCTAAAACCAAAGTTGGCAGAGTTGTGCTATAGTCTGGAGGCTCTACAATAATCCCATTTTCTTTCATTTTCCAGCCTCTCCAGGTGACCTGTATTTCCAAGATCCTGACTCTCTTCCTCCATCTTCAAAGCCAGCAGCTAGCAACTTCCAAATCTCTTTGAGTCTGACACCTCTGCCTTCCTTTCACTTTGAAAGACTCTTAGGATTATACTGGGACTATCAGGACAACTTTCTTAATTTAAGGTCAGCCGACTTCCAAAAACCTAACATATGCACAGCTTTCAGAGACTAGGGTGTGGGCATCTTTTGGTGGGAGCATTATTCTGTCTCAAATTTATATCCATACTTGTATTATTCAGTTCAAATCAATATTTACCAGAGTTAAAGTCCACTAATACCACACCATTATTTTTCAATGTACAAATTTCTTAAAGGTTTAAAATTTGAATTGGATTATTATAACTGTTTTCAATAAAGGCATGTAAATCTGCCCAGCCCAACTCCTTTAAAGTCATGCTTGTACAGACTGGACATCAATCAACTAATTCGAAAACTTTGGTCTCAAGTTCATCATAACTCAATATGCATGAACAAAAGTGTTAAATTCTTATAAGACAATATAACATGTATTCCTTATTATATTTTGTTAAATGTTATGGAAACTGCATTTCTTAAACTAAGGATACATTTTAAGTTGCAAGAAAATATGCATAGGAAAATACTATTTCACCAATATTGACTTCACACACAATTTTTTTTTGGAAGAATGATATCAGAAGAGTAGTTTTTAGCATTGGCATGGGTTTTGGAGATACCATCCCTGGTTTTAGGCATGACATAAAAGAAAGTGGACACAGAGATCTCTACCCAGTCTGCCTGAGGTCACACTGCTCATGTAGA
Source organism: Hydrochoerus hydrochaeris (assembly GCA_004027455.1). Classification (NCBI taxonomy): domain Eukaryota; kingdom Metazoa; phylum Chordata; class Mammalia; order Rodentia; family Hydrochaeridae; genus Hydrochoerus; species Hydrochoerus hydrochaeris. The sequence goes on from PVLA01003882.1 coordinate 91,639, forward strand.
CACAGCTGTCTTCTGACAAATATACACTGTCAGTTATGACCTGTACTCCTTACATAAAAAAGTAGGGTCAAATATGACATCACCACATCACATTGTAAATCAACACATTTACCAGCTGAGACTTCAAGGGATTGTAGAAGTAGTAATTTATCATTCTGTCCTGTGACAATAAATATAATAAGCCAAGAATTCAATCCTACTCATATGCTATGTAAATTATATAAAATTTATAAACTATCACATAAGAAACAAGACAGGAAGAGCTAAATTGGCAACAAAATATGATTGCAAGCACTCCTTTCTCCAACTAGGTCAATGAAGGTATAAAAATGATGGTCTAAAGTAATAATGTGGATAAAATTTCCCAAAGATGAAGAAAATTCCATAAATAACAAATATCATCTGATTTTTAGGATTAGGAGTGATATATATATATATATACACACACACACACACACATATATAGATACATATATAAAGATATATGCATATAAAGATATATATATCTTTATATATAAGAGAGATATATATCTTTAAATACAAGTATGTATATATATGTGTATGATATATATCTATATATATAAAAAAAGTTTCTTCTAGATAATAAGATTGAATTGCATTTTTAAAAGTTATGGAGGAAGCTTGTTGAATTGTCAGTAAAAGTTTATTTTCTTGGTACCTTAAATGAGAATTAAAATCAACTTACTTGATGTAATAGGGCACTTTATTATGTGAGATGGATCTCTGCCATGGCAGCTGGACTGAAGCTGTGGAAACAAAGGGAGATTACTGGAAAAACTGGTAACTCAAAAGTCTTACACCTTAATGCAAAACAACCGCAATAGCAAATGCAATGAGAGCTGCTCTTGGTTTTAAGCTGGACTCCAATAAGTATGAAATGCATGAGGCCAAACAACATGGCTTTAACTATTCATCCGAAGGTAGGAAAGAAACAATGCAGGTTCAGTTTCTAAGCCAATTCTAACAAACTGAACCTGCTGATAAAAATGCTTCTAAAAAACCACTTTTATTATTTATAAACACTATGATTTAAAACTCTGTGCCATCTGGAAATGTACTCTGTATATATTTTATATCCAGATTTTAAAAATTAGATTTCCTAAGACTGGATTTTCCAGATCACTAATAATATTCTTTATTTGGCATCACATTCACAAGGAACAGCTACTAAGTACAGAAGGCATTTATATGAATCCAGGTATGTGAAATTAGAAAAGAAAAAAAAATAGACAAAAGCAATTTAAGTTTAAAGAACTAAAGCAATCATCTGGGATAAAGAATCCCAGACACTTATTTTCATTTGAGGTACACACAAAATAGTTCCTACTTTGTGATAGAAATTACTATAATTGAGATTTCTTTAAATTGAGGTGTGTAATTTTTATAATTCTAGACACGTATTGTTTTAAAAATCTGTTCCTTATTCATTAAATCAATTATTTTAAGACATTTCAGAAGAGTTGCACAAATGAATCTAGAGCTAGGAAAAATTTTTGCTAAAAACTAACCAGTAAATGCAAATAAAACTTTGCAAGTATCACTAAGATCTTCATGTAGTCAGTTGTCATCAATGATTTTTTTCTGAATCCCATGTTGTTGGTTTCTTACAAATACATAGCGTTCTAAACTGCACCAAGCATTTTCAAATATACCTTTTGCTTCCAAAAGCCAGTAGGACACACATATTAAAGGTCCATTTGATAGATAAGTAACTAAATACACAGAGACCAATAAATTCCCAAAGAGCAAGAGCTAGTAAATAGATGTTGGAGCTTGGATGTGACCTCAGGTCTTCTGGATACTAGTTCAGCAAGTTTCCTAGTCAACAATTTTCCCTCTCTTTATGAAATGCAAGCACTCCTTTCTCCAACTGGGTCAATGAAGGTATAAAAAAGAGATGAAAATGCAAAACTATATATATTAAATTTCTCATCACAGCCAACCTCATTTCAGTGTTGGCACAGGGGTAACAGGTCAGTTTTCATTGTGTGCCTAACTAAACAGGCTTCTTTCATAACCATTGCTAGAGCCCAAGAAACATAGTAAAGCCAAAGATTCTAAGCAGCAATTAATACATTTACTAATTGCGATTTTGTTTACTCTTCTCCACTCATTTTAATAATTCTTTTGACTTGAATAACTTCAACCTCCTTGGACTGTCAGGGCTAGACAATAAAAGACTATTTGCTTTAGTTTCACAAACTGGGAATGAATTTCACAAGATTTCATGTCTTTAAGAGCGCAAGCAGGTTTCTGTAATGAAAGAGTGGTTGCCAAGTGAAAAGCAGGCTTTGCATCAATATTAACAGATGCTCTTTAGAACTGTAAAGAGAATCTCAAATATTTTCAAAGTTCCTCTTTACTTTGGTCTTAATACATAGTTTCACACTGCACTAACTCAAGAAATGTAGAATACTGCATACCTAGTGAGTGTACTGGACACTGATGTACTCGATCAACACTGATGGTATCCAAACTTTAAAATGGATCTTAGCAGCTGGATGTGGTGACGTAGATATGTACTCTCAACACTCTGGGAGGTTGAGACAGAAGGGTTGAAAGTTTGAGTCCAGCCTGGACAATTTAGTGACTTAATGAGACCTCAAACTTAAAAAATAAAAAAATGTTGGGGATGTAGCTCAATGCAAAGGCCTGAGGTTCAACCTTCAGAAATATAATCAACCAATCAATCAACTAATAAAAAACAATGTGTCCTGGGTGAGTAAAGAGCATTCCAGGAAGGATTATATGTCTCTCAAAGAAAGGTTACCTTAGGGTTCAGGTTTGGGAAACTGAATGAAGTGTGTGTGTGTGTGTGTGTGTGTGTGTGTGTGTGTGAGATTAGGCATCCTGAAATAATGAAAGGAAAGCTTGACTTTTAATTCAGGTAAAGCAGTTCATCAACAGTTATAAAAAGATTAAGAGAAAGTACAAATGCAATCAGTTTAGTTGGGAGATATGGTTTTATGCTTTAGTTTTCTCTATGGTTGTAGATTCAAAGAAATTGTCACAATTGAGAAGTATAGTTTGGCTTAAGTTTTAAACATTACTTCAATTGAATTAAATAAATTGCTTTTTTAAAAAAACCTATATTTGCCAAAGGAAATGAAAGGAAAAGAATTAATATTTACTTAAAGCTTTTGTGCCAAGAACGGGGGCTAGGCACTTTATGTAAGTTGATACACTTTTTTATTTAATTTTCAAGGCAATCAGAGGAAATAGATTTTAGGGTATTTTAAGACAAATTAACTTTCAGAAATTCACAGATTTGGTAAGAGGGACAATGAATATTTAAACTCAATCTTGGTGACTCTAAATCCTACATTCTTTAGTGTCCTCAGCCATGAGTAATAAATAAAATGGAAGCTCTGATTATTTATTTAAAGTCTCATGAACTGTACATAAAATTAAAAATTCCCAGTTGGAGAATGTGTGCTTTGACTAAGTAGGCAATACTCATCCAGAAGAAAAGCTAAGTATTGCAGTGAGCCTAATAAGCTAAAATCTTCTCATTTAAAGATTTATGGAGAATTTTTTAACTTTAAAAGCTGCAGGTGCACTTTAAACTAATAAAGCACTTTTTATGGAGAAAGAGTAATTTAAAACCTTAAACTATGAAAATGACATTTTGTATGAAAAAGTTAACCTTTGCATATAACAAAACAATGAGGATATACCACAGTAGATATAACAAATCGTCAAATAAAACTATAGCTAAAGATAGATTCATTTTTGTGGCTTTCCAAGATTTTTCTATAGTCATTGTGCTATAACAAATAAGAAATACATAATATTTTCATTAATGGTAATACCTCTTCTTATCCATTTTATCTGCTATAAGTACTCAAATTTAATAGCAAAGACTTGTTGAGTGAAAGTGAAAGAATACTAGTTCATAGTGACAACTGGTCAAGTTTACTGGTACTTACTAGAGAGAAAATGCTGGGATGACGGTCCAAAATCTCTGTGAGCTTCTTGAAGCTGTTTAAGGCGATCATCCACAGAAACCTGCACACACATGTGCATGACAGATGCAATAATTTGATTTCAAGACAATGACTTTAATAATATCTGTGATATAGCTATTACAATAAATGATGGGATTGCCTAAGACATTACTGCTTGATAGACTGTTCTGTTACTAGTATCAAAGTTGAAGTATGAAATCAACTTCTAAAACTAAGTAAAAATAAATAATGTGAGGCACTCTTCTGAGCACTTCATATGAATTAACTCTTTTAATAGAATAACTGTATTGGCTAAGTATTATTATAATTGTTACCATTTTAAAGATGAGGAAATTGAGATACAAAGATTCCTGAGGCCACACAACTAGTAAGTGCAAGCATTAGTATTTGTATCCTGGTTGTCTGGTGACAGAATCTATTCCTTACCTGTTACACTACTTCCTGTAGGTCAGTATGGTGCTTCTAAAGCACCTTATGTCAAGAAGTGGTAGAGACAACAAATGAAAAGAAGCCTCAAATATCCCAAGGGGTAAAAATAGATGGTTAAATAAACAGGTAGATAGCTAGATGGATGGATGGAAAGACAGACTCAAATGATAAGCTAGAAACTAGGAGTGACAAGACAAGTGAAGATGGAATGTCATTTTATTGTGAGTTTGCCTTGATCATCTCTACTTACTGAGATGTGTACCTCAGTGGATACCAGTAGACTAATATCACTGATATTTGTTTGCACACATCCTACACTTAGTTCTCCACATTGTAAAACAGCAAAGTGTTGCTGGATTGTGAAACTGAATACAAATCAGTAACAAATGCACAAGGCTCACATAATTTCCATTTACTCTCCCATCTCTGCCTGTGCAATGCTAGTCAGCTGTTCCATTTAGACCACAAGCTTATTTTTAGCTGCCTTTCTGTGAAACTCTGTGTCTAGACGGCTCACTGAACAGCTCTGGTTTCTCCTGGTTAGAAAATAAAATTACATTAGAATGTACTTATTCATTAAGATAAAAAAAAATCCAAATGCCATATTCTGTTTATTGAATAAAGACAATGCAATTCCTGAGTCTTAACCAAGTTGCCTGCTAGCATAGATTTTTCTTATCTAACCTAAGGTTACCAGGATCATAGGTCCACATGATGGGATAGATGCCCCTCTTTCAATCTTTGGAGATGGTAACCACAGAACTACTAATCTTTGGAGAAAATGATAACATAAACAGACTGGGAAGTAAATCTTTGGAGACAGTGACAAGAGAAACAGCATAAGAAGTCAATCAGGAAGGACCATAGGTAGGAATCCTCATCTGATAATGAATTAGAGAAATGGAGTAGAATCAAAAAAGAATAAAGATCAAACATTTCTGGGTGCACAAATGAATTTAATAGATTCTTCGTTTAATCTCAGAATATTAACATTCTTTGCAAAGATAGAAAAAACTATCATAGACTCAATACTCATTTCTCACCTCCTTAATTTCACTAAGAAAATATAAGCCAGTGGGTGTTTTGATATCTGAATACATGAAATGTGCTATAGTGAAATTGCACATTTATCTTATTATTATATTTTAGATCCAAAGTAAAATAGTATGACTTTTTTTTTTTTTCAAAATTCTACTCAAAAATAATCTTAATTTTTAGGGGAAGTGCAATTATCCTGGCTCCTAGGGACAGGCCACCAAATATGACAATAATTCAAATTTGCACTACAAACCCTTGTCAGCAGGCACAGTGGCTGGCAAGTGCCTGTACCCTGGAATTCAGGAGCTGCCTGTGTTTTAGCTCTACTAACCCTGCAATGGGCAGGCAAGATGTAGAGCACTTATCGCCCCTGAGCATTAGAGCAGCTCAGTTCTAAGCACTATGGTAAAGCTCGAAGCAACCAATGAAAAGAGAAATGAAAACTTTCATTGTTTTTCAAAAAGAAAAACAAAATACAAAATGCAAGTAAGAAAAATGACTCCTTTATGAGCTGTTACAGAAAAAGTGCTTCCGTTATTCACTGTAGGTTCTAATTACAGTGATTTATTTGATCTGATATAACTTTACACATATATCATATAAAAGGTACACCAAAAAATTACATTGAAATCTATATTCATAAATAAATGAGGCCCTTGGGTTCAAAATACCACAAGACAAATACCTGATGTCATCATTTGCTGCACTCATTATCTAAAACAATCAATAAAAGGGAGTGAAGCTGATGCAGGAAGTGAGGTAGGGTTTACAGACCATTGGAGATGCAAGTCAGCATCACAAAGGAAATAAGCTGATACCTGGAGAAGTTTCCATCGCATATTAAGGTCATCTAGCTGGCGAGACATCTTTAGAGATGGATGCAGGTCCAGTGGAGAGAGCTGGCTGGACAGGTCATTGACTGCTTTAACTTTTAAGTTGATTGGTGCAATTTCTTCTCTAAATGCCTTTAAAAAAATCCCAAAACAATACATATGTCATTGGGAAAGAATACACTGAAAGCTAGTATTTCAAACTTTCTCACAAAGACAAGGGCGAGGCCAGCTCATGGCCCATCGACAAGCACTGCCCACAGCACAACAGCTGACTTAACTGGGTCTTTAGTAACTTGGATGACTAAGCCAGTCACCCTTCAGAACTAGAGTATCTGCATATGTGTGCAAGGAGAGCAAGGAGAAAAGTTATAACGCAAACATCGTGTACACTGTTGCATATTCCCTTCAAATTGTACTATAAGCAAATTAGTCTGGGGAAAAATGTGCAGCTACTGCCCACTTTACTGATCACCAGTTTTGATTTTCTTTAATGGTCTTTCATATTTTCTCTTTATTATTTTAATAGCTACCTTCATACTTTTTTTCCCTTGATGCAATGACTTAATTTGAAATATGTTTCTAATTAAAATTAAGATAGAAGGTGGCCAGTGAAAGCAATTCTCCTAGCCACAAACCTGTATCTATTCCATACTAGAGAGGGAATCATGGTCCCTTTCACAATCACGTGTGGTCACTGTCAGGGATGAGGAGTAATAATGGAGGAGCAGAGCTTAGAGAAAATGAGGTGACTGAGACTTGGAACCAGCAAATGCCATCTGTGAGCACAGTGCAGAGGGTTAGTAAGAGTGGGAAATCAGGGATGTATATAAAGGAAGGTGAATACTTTAGGTCAGTAATACATCTGTGAGAGCAAGGAGAACTGCGACACCATTCTCTATGGTACATTCTCTAGAGTACTCCCTCTGCTTTTATCTGTATGTTCCCTTTTCCCAACAAAGCCTTTGTCAGGGTGCTGTGGACTTTTTATAAGACTCAATTTGGGTTGCCTTCCCCTCAGGAAGATTTCCCTGAGGTCTCTTCCTCTATGTCACTGGCTACAGGCTCCATTCCTGTACCCTTTGAATATTCTCTCTGGTCTTCCCAACTCAGCCAGGACGTTCAGCCAACACATACTGAACGTGCAAATCCTGCATTTGGATGGGGCCATTCTGATCACTTGGAGTCACACCGAACTAGTTGTTAAATACTTTAAGTATCAGACCATATGATTCTACTTAGTCCTTGGTATCATGAGCATCCATATTCTTGTTGTCCCCAAGAAAGAATGGAAGCCTGCTGAGAACACTTTGCTGCAGTCAGAACAAGGCGTGCCATACAAGAGAGACAGAATTCATTTTTACTGACAAAGGCTCACAAAAGTATTTGAGACAAGATTAAGCCAATACAGAATGATGAAAAGTGTTGGAATACTAAGACAGAAGAGTATACTTTAAATTCTTAAGTATGATACAAAATTATAGCTAATCACGTGCCAAACTTACCTTACAAATGGCAGGAATTCTACATGTCCTATTAGCATTAACCTCAAGGTTTATCATTCCTCTGTTTCTGTCTCTTTTAGAGACTAAGTACATACTGTCTATGAGCCCTTCTCTTTTATCATTCTAAGTTTAGTAAAATAATTTATATCAAAGTGCTCTGAAAAAATACAAAGATACAGTCATACTACAGGACTAATCAAAGTTCTTCCTGTTTATAAAAGGAAAGCTTCTCCACTTGCCCCTGTTCCTTCTCTCTTTCAAGTTTTTCTGGATATTTTATATAACTTCCCTTCCATAACACGCAGCACATGGCAGAATATGCAACCCCAACACATAATACTATTGTGTAAGAATTATTTTGAGGTAAAACACTTAAATCATTAAGCGGGTACTGAAAGTGTGCTTTGCCCTCCAATGCTTCTCTGAAAGTAGGAGATAAAACCTCTGTACAAAAAATGTCTTTTCTGCACCAGGAGGAAAATAGCCTTTTTATCATCAATGATAGGAGATTAAAATGAACAAAGTTCTGTATAGCTTTTGTTAAAATAATTATCTTCTTTTAGTCCCTCACATAATTGAGTTAATTTTCTAAAATTGTCTCTCTTTGTTCTATCTAATATAAAATTATTTAAAAGAGTTGCCTCTTCTCTGGGTCTTCATTTTCTTAGAAGGGTTCCCATTTTAAATAAAAATTGATGTGAATGAAAGGTGTATGGACTTTTCCTCTTATTTTATCTGAAGGCACTTTAATTTTCAGGTCCAGATGAAAAAATCTCCTAAGAAGGCAGAGGTAAAACTTTCCCCCTCCAACACACACAGAAGCTAAAGGCATCATTACAGTCAATAACCCTCAAAATAATGTTAAGGAACTAACTTTATTTTTAAAAGGAAAATATCAGACAACATGTTTTAGTGTTTTAGAATTCTTAAAAAATGCCCAAAAGCCACAGGAAGAAGTCCAGGGTAGAAGTGACCAGGAAATACTAGAACAGATCTGGTGCCAGCATCAGTGTGAGAAACAGACTTCGGAGGTAGCACTGTGCGAATGACATGTGAAACGGCTAACATGACATGCATGAAGTGAGAAACACGGCCAGAGTCGTGCAGACTCCATCACATCCAAAGCCGGAAAAAGGAAAGCCCAGAAAGGAATGTAAATGGCTGCTCTACGGCAGGAGAAGGGACTGAAATTTGTGCTACTTTTTCTCCATTCCTGCAGACGGTGGCTTTTTAGATGACAGAAAGGGCACGCACAGTGGTATGCGCAGATGAGGTTAAAGAAGAAAAGTGGCTGTGTGGTAACAGAGGCCATGTAGATGTAAAGGACTCACTGTGAATACAGGTGCATAGGACAGAGGGCAGTGCGGTTTAGGGTAAGGCAAGAGAATCTCTCCATCTAGTCTTGGTAGAAGCGCGGTGCTTCAGATTCTGCTTAAGAAATATTTACAGAACTCACACCATTTAAGGTTTCTCCAGTCATGGTTTTAACATTTTACGTTACTATTTTCTCCCAGGTTACAGGTGGGATTTTAAATTCTTAAAGAACAGTAAAGGAGCTTACATTTTTTCCTCTGTAAAAATAATGTTTTTCCATTTCAAGCCATAGGTGAAAACATTAAAACAGCTTTGACAAGCAAGGTCTTTGGGGTTTTGTTTTTATTTAAGTGGTCAGGTGTTTTATTCAAGGAGGGATCTTTCTATCAAGAAAGTTTATCTTTTTTTTTTCTTTTTTTAAGAGCTTCCCAATGTAGGGGCTTGAAATAAAGCAAATTTTAAATGGTTTCAAAACTGCCATGTGTACTAGTATAAAGAACCAATTTATCATGTATTGACTGCACTTTTCTTTAAGAGGATGAGAGCCTATATGGCCCTCCTTGCTACAGAAACAAAAACATCTGTTAGAATCAAAGGTGTTTACTGCACACTGTTGACAGGTGTGAATCTCAAACCTGCCTCCTGCCAGAAGGTGTGTATTCTACAAATAAGAATGATTACAGATAATTGTAAGGAGTTAAAATTATTTGATTACTCCCAAAGATTTAATGTTCCAGTTGCTTTGACATTTAATAATGTTCAGCAATAATTAGTACTTAATTTTATCTACCAATAGCTTCACTAGGATTTGGGATATATTTTACAGCATCTGTAAAACAGCCCAGAATTTGAATTTATCGTATTTGGCTTAATGAAACTTAGGTTTTTATTTTCTCTTTTCCTAATAAGATGTTAAGATATTTTAATCCACAGTTTATTCCTTTCAACTCAAATATTAATTTCACTTTTTTCTAAATTTTCACTTAAGCAGAGATTTGAACAAAAGGATTTGGATACACAGAGAGGTCATTCCTTTAATCAAATGAGATGAACAACTCTCAGATTTGGAGGTGGTTTTAGTAATTCCAGATATAATTTTTTATTTTTTCTACAATGCTAATTAATTTGCATTGAAATGATACTTTCTAATTCAAATGTATAAATTCCTGCACTGTTGCTATCCAAAACTACCTCCTGTTTATAAACCACTGACTCAGGGAATTTCTGGGTTTAAAACCATCTGTAAAATGCAAGAGGTGTACAATTGCTAAAGATACTATGCTAATGGCTGTGTTCTCAGTAGATTATTTAAAACTCACAATCATGCAAGGGAAATGGTTGTCAGGACACTAAAGGTGTGAGAAGAGGTCTATTTAAGTCATAAGGTAACTGGACAATTTCACACATCTCCATTCAAAAGTGCCAAAAACCCAATACTTTTTCAGTAATAAATTTCATCAAGTTTAAAATTCGGTATTTAATTTTTATAGAGCATTAACCTCAAATAATGGATAGAAGTTATACTGCACATAACTGAATTAGCATGAAAGATCTCTGCAATGAGAGAGGAGAACAGGCACAAAAATCATGAAAACGCCACAAATCAACTAGCTATGCAGGCTTGAACAATTATCTTCAGTTTTGTTATTTGTAAAATAGACATAATAGTAATAACCCCTATCTTTTTAGGTTGGTGTGAGGATTAAATGAGATGTTTATGTAAACTAGCTAAGAACAGTTCTTGCACATAGTAAATGCACTTAGTAAATGGAAGTGTTTATTGTTCCTAAGTTTACACATACATAAATCTGCTTATATAATTTACCTAACTAACCAGTTAATTTCTCAGCTCTTTCTCCTTCCTATTAAGTCACATGAATAGGATCTATATGCAAGAGCTGCATGCTTATGCAATAAAAATTCTGTGTGATAGTCATACTAATGCCTTCTAATTTTTCATCACCATATTCTTTGATTCATGATTGTCTAATATATAGTTTAATATGCTATTACAAGTTCTTCCATTCCCTACACATGTTATTTGTGCCTTTTTTTTTTTGCCTAAATTTCATTACATTTTTTTCTGAAAATGTGCTAGAATATGAGAGCCAAAAGAGATACAGACCATCAATATCCTGCACAGCATTAACGTATTCAGACATATGTTAAATTTATAGTGACAATTTCAGGGAAAACAATACACATCTGACTAAACCACTAAGTCCAACTGCCAGGCTACACCACATAGAGACAGTCTGTAACACCTAAGCTGTGGGAAATGCTACAAAACAAGTATTTCACTTTCTTCGAAAAAGAAATTGGAAGTAAAAGAAAAAAAAAAAGGACTGAAGGGGAGCCTATAAATTAAAAAAGATTTAAAAATAGTTATGTAAAAAATTTTTTAAAAGGTAAGCAATATTCATTGTCTAGGGATGTGCAACTGGGTAAGAAAGAATCAAAAAAGGGTAAAGTCTCATAAACCGTTTTAGGAGTTATTCAAGGAGGGGATTCTGAGTATGAAGGACATATGGAAAACATCTGCTGTGACCACCCACTTGGGCGAAGGGTTTGAGGAGTGATAGCTGTTAAACAGTCCCAATGAACAAATTTATATATGGGGTTCTGTTTATCTGTGCTATATTTAACAATAAAGCATGTCTTAAAATTCCTTTGTCAAAAGCAGTGATGCTGGCTGTTATGTTTTATATCTAGATGGCCCCCCTCAAGCCTCAGGCAATCATAGCAGAATGACTAAAGGTGATTAGGTTAAGGGTGCGCTGTAGCCCATGGCTCTGGGAGGCGGGGTCGCTGGGGGCGTGGCCTAGAAGGTGTTAACCCTGCCCCTTCCAGCCGCAGACTAGACTAAAACGCGAGCCCAGAATTTCCCAGCAGGAAGAAGACACTGACCATGGTCTTTTCGATGTGATCCTGCAGCGAGTCGATGAGCAAGTCTCCCACGGGCTTCCAGCTGTTGCGCACCGCCTCGGCCTCCTTCAAGTCGGCGTCCAGGTCATCCATGGCGCCCTGTAGGTCCCGGAGTTTCTCCAACGCCTTGTCCACTTGCTTTTGCCAACTGCTAGTCACAGCATTGAGACTTTCCCACTTCTCTCTGACTTCAGAAGACTGTTTGCGCATGGCCTTGGCGATCTTTTGGGCTCTCTCTTCAGGAGTTAATTCTGTGATTTAAAAAAAAAAAGAATGAATGAATGAATGAATGAATGAATGAATGAAGCTGTTCGGCTGTACATTCAGTATAGCCAAGTGTGAATATGAGTTGGCAAATGATAGTGCCAGACACACAGAGATAAAATTACAACGGTCAGATAAAGGAAAATTCTCCCCACACTTCAACCGCTAATTCACAGCTACCTGTAAACATACACTCAAAACAAGAACATAGCTACTCTGATTAATAAATGGCCTAGTGTCTCTCATGGGTTCTGAATTTTAATGTAGTTGTAATTCTTGAAATGTAACAAGTTGACTCAAGAAATAAATCCATTTTTCTTTACCAATTTAGTTATGTGAAATCCATTTTTCTTTACCAATTTAGTTACGTGAAATCCAAATACAGTTTTTCATTTCATTGTTTTCAAGAGAATTTGGAAGTATAATTAGCAGACGGTGACTGTAAGTTATGAAGAAAAGCTCTCAGAAAATAAGATTGATTTATTGTATTTCTAAGAAGAAGCAACTGAAGACAAATCATGTATCTTAGAGACTTTATCATCCTTAAGTCTCTTTGGCAGCTCATTTTTAATAAAGGGCATTTTCCGCAAACCAGAAGTATAAAATATCCACACAGTTCAACAGGAAAACAGCAAAATTATAAGGACCACTTTAAACATGTAATAGATCAAGAGGACTTTTAGAGTGTCAGAATGAAGCTGAGACTTCCAGATAGAAAGGGCAGGCAAAATGCAAGACCAGGCCATAAGACATAGGAGTAAAAAGTAAAACTGCAAAAGCTAAGCAAAAGATACAGAGAAAAATCATAGTCAAGCCCAAAGTCAAGGGTCAGAAACACAGAAGTGGAGAACTGACCAGACAAGAGGAGACGATCACACCAAAGGATCATGCTCAAAAGAGGTTAGAAAAGTGTCCACTATAAACACTTGTCATTTAATGACCAAATGCTGGTCCTGCAACTAAGTCATTAATTGAACTGGCTGCTAAACGAGGAACTGTTTATAGTAGGTACCTTATGAGATTCAGAACAAAGAAAGGGTCAAAGGAAACTTCAACTTGATGCTTACTTTCATTTGCATAAATCTTACATGCAGTACTTTAACAGAACATAAGACTACTGTTACCATACTGTACAGTACAATCAGAAAAAAGTATGGTACTGTATAAACCAGGCCCACTGTACAAAAAAAAAGATACTGAGGCTCCATAAACAAGATATACAGAACTGTACCAAGAAAAAAGAAAAAAAAAGATAAATCGTAAGTCCAAGAGGCAGGTCACAAGTCCAGACAATCATTAAACAGGTAGGTTATTAAAGGAATACCTGAATAGCCAAACACGTCTAGGATCTTGGCACCCTCTACACCTGAAAATACGCTTTCCTATGTAGCTAGTTTGATGGTATCATTTTAAGAGAGAGGCAGGTCAAGAACACAATCAAGGTAAAACGTAGATGAATTTTAACTGAATGTATCCAGATTCTTACTGATTTATGCTAAGATTATGTCAAATATAATGAACCACGATATTTAAGAAACATAGTGGATATTATAGCTTAGCATACCCTACTGTGTGCTCAGAAAAATTACACTGACCTCTGATCAGGCAAAATTATCTAACATAAAACCTATTTTACAATGAAGTGAATACCTCATGTAATTTACTGATTACTATACTGACAGTAAAAACCACAACAATTATATGGGTATGCCTCTCCACAATGGGAAAGTTGAAAGAAAAAAACAAAAAACAAACCAAAACCTTAGAGTGAACCATTGTAAGTTGGAGATCATTATATAATTTTTTAAGATAACATTTCATCTTTTACTATCAATCACATTAGCAATTTCCACTTCACTTCCAAATGTGGTAAAATCACTGGTAAAGTAAACCCCAACGTTCAGGATAAAGGGAGCTTCACCATAAGCTGAACTGGAGGAAGCATACCTACACAGTATTTTTCAGCGCCGACATCAATTAACCCTACCTATCTTTATCTGAGTATTTTTAAAAGCCAAGTTAAAGAAGACAGACCACATATAAAATCAACTTAAATTTCCAGAAAGCTCTAGACATCGATATTTAAAAGCACTTCAACTGTAGTAAATCTACGGGAATCTAAGAGACTGTGAAGACTTCAAGAACCCCAGCACTGAACTAAGTTGATTTCTCTCTGAGAAGTTACAGAGAGATTTGAAGGGTCCCTTGGCAATTGAATTGAGGAAAAGAAGAGAAAGCCACACAGTTGGTGGAGAGGCTAAAACATAGGAAGATAAGTGAATTGCAAAACAAGAGTCAAGCAACAATCAGGAGATAATGCCAAGAAGTTTGGAGAACAGACCTAACACAGGCCACAGCTCAGAAGTCCTAGGTTCCTGAGGAAAACCTCTCTGAAGAAAGGCCTGCCATTCGAAAGGCAAACCTTAGATTCTTATTCCTTCAAGATAGCCATGAAATGCAAATCTATACGACATATAGCTTATTTTTTATATAAATATAAAATGCTGTGTGAGAGATGCTGAAGTCCTTCCTGGCAGCCTCATGAGTGACAGAGGGGACAAGTTTTCTGACAGCCACACCTGTGTTAGTTAATAAGTCGCTTCGGTTTTTTCAAAAATATATTTTCAGCACTTGAGCTTCACTGACTATTGTTAAAAAAATTACTACTAATTTCAGAAGAGACAGCTGAATTATGATGATTTTCCTTGGGTGAAGTAAAAACTGTTTCTGAATCAGTCATGAAATAACCACTCTGAGAGAGACACAAGGCTTCTTTGTCCTGTGACCAAACATCTTGCATTGGCTGTGACTTTTTTTTGTCTTTGCTTAGTGTAAAATCTTTTGACTGTGTGGTCCTTTCGTATGTATTATGCAATCCCCACTCAAGCAGCCACTCAGAAGGAAAGCGAAGCTCTGCACTCAGTTCCCCATCTGTTTGCCAGAGAGGAAACATTGAATAATCACTTTCGAGTCAGAATAAAAGTACATCCTGTGGCAGCAACTTCAGCCAAGGAGAGAGTAACATACATAGTGAAACCCAAACTTTCCAGAACATTCGCGAAACTGCCAGAAGACACAATCTGGGAACTATCAAGTTATGTCAATTTGGGGCAAAAAAATTTTTTTTAAACTAATATTTCAAAAAGGCATAAAAATGAAGTCAAAGGAATTTACTGTATTTTTTTAAAAGAAAAAAATCCTCTCATTTGAAAATTAAAGGATAAATGTTCCTTAAAAATTTCTAAATATTTTAGCTGAGTACTCTGGTACACAGCTACAATTCAGCACCCTGGGAGGCTGAGGCAGGAGGAGCATAAGGCTTTGTCCCAAGCAATTTAGGGATTTAATAGGGCCCTGTGTCAAAATAAAAAATAAGAAAGGAGCTGGGGATACAGCTCAGTGGAAAGGCCCTGGATTCAATGCCCAGTACATGCAAGAGTGGAGAATTTTCTCCTAACCAGTGTTTCTGAAGCTTTGTATCACATAGGAAATCACACTGAGAGCTGGTTAGTGAAGGCTGACACTCAAGTCCCTACCACAGAAGACACTAATTTAGCTGGTCCAGGTGAGACCAGCGGAGGAGAACCATAGCATCCTGGATGGTTCCATGTGCAGTTAGAAGGGAACCCACTGGAGTGTAAGCTGGTGTCTCTGCCAAAGCTCACTGGATGTTTCCACCCTAGAGGGTCAACCCCTCAACCCAGTGCAGTGCCACTAAACACAGAGAGCCAGAGAGCAAGGAAGCTCAGAGACAAGAGCAATGCAATTTGCATTGGAAAAGTAAATGAGGCTGAGGAAATAGCAAGATAAAGTGAATCAATTTACTGACCATTCTGAGGTCCAGGGTTTTTCCCATGTCACATTCTTAAGAGTGAGTGAGTGTGTGTGTGTGTGTGTGTGTGTGTGTGCTGCTACGGCAAGCAGAAACACCAAAACAACACCCAGGACTTGGAATAAATTTATTTTATGTCATCAGGCACTGATTGGGATCATTCCCAAAGTATCAGGCCCTGGATGCTCAGGGAAGGAAGTCTTTATGGATCTGCCAGGGGAAGTACAAAAGCAGAGTACTTGGCTATCTTTAATTGGTTCTTACAATATGCATCTAGTGACCAGCTATGCATCACAGTATCTAAGAAACAAAAGGAACAGGAACTGTAACGCAAACTGTTGCCTGGGCAACAAACTGAAATATACTGGTGTGTGTGGAGGGTCTGCTACATGTGTGGGTGTGCCTTTGTGTGTGCAAATGCATTTGCTCAGTATCTCTTCAGTCTCCTCCCTTCAAGACTTTGCACTTAACTGGCCAAACTCTGAGGGTAGAATATATTAGATTTCTATTTCTTATATTTAGGTTCGTTTATTTATATATCATCTATTATACATTACATTACATTTTCTTTGCTTTGCTTCTGTATTATGAGTCTTAAATAGCAATGTCTTTGTTGTGTTGCAATGGTATTTCAGGAGGGATAGAGAGCTAACTTAGGAAGACGAGAATCAGAAGAAAAGCTCAATCCCAACATTTCTCTCCTGTCCCCTTATGTTTATGATGTGAGATTACCTGTATGGTGTTTATGCCATGCTCCCTTTTACACCTTGGAGAGAGAGGCTGGAATATCCTTCCAGTGTGGGAACCCACCAGCCTCTGCACAGCCCACTGTTCCCAGGATGGCCTCTAGGCTTGGCCACATCAGGTGCTTTCCCAAACGTGTTCCCAATTCCCAGAATCCATTTTACCTCTAGTCAATTATGCAAGAAAAGCAGAGTATCTGTAAGATCTCAAGGACATTTCAGGCTCCTTGAAAGGCTGAGGCCAGAGGATTGAAAGTTTGAAGTGAGCTTTATCATTGATTTCCTAGTGCCTGGTCTTGAAAGCCCTTAAGGGTCTCATTCTTGTGCTTTGATTGCTTTCATACTATTTTGATGTGTACTAACTTATTGTGTGTGAAGGTATGGACAACTATTTTGAAGAAAACAAGAGACGTTATGGTAGCCACTGTTGATTTCCTGCTTTCTTTTTCTGAAATGCTGCGTTAATTGCATTGTTTTACTCTGCTCTGCTCTACTTTGTTCTGTTTTGTTTTGGTTTGCTTTTTTTTTTAATTCTCTTTAAAATAAAATTTAAAAAAATAGAAAATAAATAAAATGAACTTTGAGGTTTAAAACAAAATTAGCTTGGGCAATTTAGGAAGGCTCTGTCTCAAAATAAAAAAAATAAAACAAGCTGGGGAATATAAATGAATGGTACAGCAGCCCTCAGTACTGAAAAAAAAATTAAAAAGAACAAAGAAAATTGGAGAAAAAAGAAATTTTAAAGTAGAGCAAAAGAAAATCTTTTGTGTGCTTATGTAAAGAAATTTTGAAGTATTTTTGAATGAAAGTATGAAATCATGATACAACTCCACATGGATCATCCCAGTATTGATTTTAATGAAGACTTACACTCTTTATTGTATTTTTTTCTCAATTGTTATACTGACACTTATAACCACCATTATGACTTTCTTCCCTTAGTTTCTAAAGCTGTATTTCATTCATGTTTCCTTTCTTTCCATCTTGAATATTGCAGTAATCAGCGTAGAGATTTGTGAGTCCACTATATAATTACTGAGCTGAATTTTTAGCTTTAGTTTCTATTGAGACTTCATAAAATCTTCCCACTTATTTTGTGTTCCTTCTTCCAGTGTGTATGTATTTATAGTTACTTATTCTGAAAGCAAAAGATGGACCTTACAAAATCGTTTTAAGAATGGTAACTTCGGGGCTGGGGATTTAGTTCAGCAGCATACGCGTTTGCCTTGTAAGTGCGTGGTCGTGAGTTTGATCCCTGGTACCGCTAAAAAAAAAAAAGTTAACTTCACATATCTTATTCATACTATTTGCTTTCTGCATGTATTCCTAATCTTAGCCTTATCTTTCACTAAAAAATTAAAGGAAAGTATTAAGACAAATAAGAAAAACTGCAAGTAACATTTTTCAGTGCTGGACAATTTGGTGCCAGGGAAGATTAGATCACTTCCAGTACAAATGAGTTACGCAATCTTGGATATTTTCCTCACCTCTTTCAACCTCAGTTTAACACCTATAAAGCTACCAGCACATGCCTGGCACACAACACAGGAAGTCCTCAACAAAGGCTTCTTTTCTTAAATTTCTTTTCTCATTTTATCACTAATTCTGGGAGGTTCAGACATCACTAGAGATTTTCACAAAAAAAAAGGCTGGTTTGATTAATTTGTAAGAGTCTAAGGGGAAAGACCAGCCTGCTGCCCCTTTCCTCCCCTCCCTCCCCTCCCCTTCACTTTCTCTCTCTCTCTCTTCTCCTACCCTCTGCCATTTTAATAATGGGACCTCTGTTCTCCCCAAATTTCCTGATTAAGTAATTAACATCAACTTCATCTCCCTGAAATGATCCATTCTGTGTTCACAGGGCCCCAACCTATTTCCTACTCTGCACAATGACTGATGACAACGATTCATCATAGAACAGATTACAAGTACATCACGAAGTGCCACTGGCTGATTAATGTTTCCTGTTATGTTTATCTACTAAATTACAAGGGTGACAAGGACAAGAGACTTCTCGGAGTAGGGTAGATCAACCTGCTGTATGTTTAGCTTAAATCTTTGCATAACAATATATATCCATCTGTGAAGCCAAATGATTTCTCATCTCCTTTACAAATACCATGGCTGAAGGTGTAGCCCACCATATACAAGGCTCTGAGTTCAATCTGCAGCACAAGTGCGCGCATGCGTACACACACACACACACACACAGGCACAGGCACAACACAGAATAGAGATGCTAGGGAAAATCAAGAACTCCAAAGTAAAGCAATTGAGGGAACATCTGAATGATGTTCAGATGCAAGCTATTAAGAAAAAGGAAAGAGGGTTGGGGATTTAACTCAGCGACATAAGCACCAGCCTGGCAAATGCAAGGTCATGCATTTGATCCCCGGTATTAAAAAAAAAAAGAAAAAGAAAAAGGAAAGAAATGAAGAGGACACAGGAATATAGATCCCATTCTGAGCAGGGAGATAGAAGGCATTTCTGATCAGAAAGCCAGTAGAGTGGGAACTGGAATCTAAATACATACAAGCTTTACTCTTCCTGTAAAATAGACCAAAGTGACGGAGTCATTGAGGAGCTGGGGAAGAAGCAGGGGCAGAGAAGGAGGAAAAGAGCAGGAACAGCTGAGAGCTCCCAACAGACCACCCAGGCCCAGCTAAGCAACCTGAGAGCCGACTTCCAATTTCTGAATATCCTCATAGTTATGGCAGTTTTGTGATAACTAACTTTTAAATTAGCTAACTGTGCTGGGCAGCAGCAGACGGGTCACCATGGGCAGGGAGGTGGCAGGAAAAGGGGAGGAGAAATCGGCGATGTGAGTCTCGGGAGGACAAGGACATGTGTTCTGCTCCTTGCGGCGTTCCCATTACCTAGGTTGCCACCTGGCAGGGGTGGGCACTCGGCAAGAGAGGTCTCCACACAACATCTACTTAACAAAAGAGAGCAGAAGAGAAAAGGAAATTCTGCCCTTTTTCCTTAAAGAATCAGGGGACAGGAGTCTTAAATGAAAAGTTCTCTATTTCTTGCATCTCTCCCCAAACTGCCTGCTGGCTAAACACAAGAGCGAGTGGTCACTAAAGCTACCTTAGTCAGAAGCTTTCTACCCAAGCTTAGCCAGTCATATGAAAAAAGATAGGTAGCTTTATGTGTGTACACTGCCCAAATAAGCAAGAAGGCCTAATTAAGGGAAATGTAAGTCTTTGCGCTAGGTTTATACTTCCTAAAAAAATGGCAGAGCTTCTAATTCATTCTTGGAAGATTGCAACTCTCTACTAAGAACCAACCAATAACAACAACAACCACAACAATAAATAATTGCACTCCTGTGTTTAAAGAGTTTGGTATCCTCCTCTCCTTTAAGTTCAAATCAGACAGTAGCTTCCAAGATGCTGATTATCATAAAATACAAGCATATAAATTGTTGCCATCCTTTTAACGAGACAAAGGTGATTTATGGATGGTTGTAACACTGGCTAGACAAAATGACAGATGGTGTACAAATAACATGAAAGTGCTGTGTCCCTCCAACCAACCCGCGTTACCATCATCAAGAATTTTCTTACAATTTAAATGGGATTTCTCTGCTACAGTATACATCAGCACGAAAAGTTTTTGAAAACTGTACCCAGTCAGAAGGATTACTCAGCTGACTCATGTTTCAGAAAAGTTGGGAGGCTGGATTCACTGTATCTAATAGATATTACACAGCATTAATTTGGGAAGGATCACATTATTACTTTGTAGTTAAACACACTGGAAAAGAAAGTAACATACTTTTCTGTGCTTTTTCAAGCATTACAACTTTACTAATGTAATTTAGACTTGAGAAACTAATTAAATTAGGGCTGTGGTCTGCAAGCCTGAAAGCAATTATGTGTACTTTAAGTTTTTCTGTGAAAATTAAAAAGAGAAAGTCTAACATTGCTGGAACACCTAGTCCCTCAGCAGTAGCAGACGAGTGAGCTGGCGTGTGATTCTACTAAGCAATGTGGCATTTCAGTACTGAAAAAACGGCAGTGGAGGGAGAAGTAGAGAACATACTTCTTCATCATGTGCACTTCTTCAATGTAAGAGAATGAAGAAAATAAAATGTGATTTCTATTGACTAGAAATATGGGTGACAGATAAGGTACTTAAAGGTAAGACACTACGGTGGTGAGAGCTTCGAGTTCAGTGACACAAGTCTTGATTCATATTTCAGCTCTCTCACAGGGGGCAGCAGACTTCTAAACCTCTCACATTCTCCTCGGTTTCCTCATATGTCAAATGGTAACAGTACCCATGTCTCAGTTGTTATGAGTATTATCCAAAACAAGGTATATGAGATACTTGGCACAGTACCTGGAACACTGTCACCTCTGATATAAGTGTTGCTTGTTGTGGCCATTTGTGTACTAACATTTCTCACTTACTTCTTCTTCTATGGGAATAAATTATTCTTCCATTTGATATAGACAAAGGAGTCTTCCAATTCCAGAAGCCCCAGATTCTATTCCTCAAATCGAATCAACCTCAGAGACGGGCTCTCTATCTCTTCCTGACATGAGGTTGTGAAATAAAGTCAGATAAAAACCAAAGAAATCCACACTTGTAGAGACAGGCAGAGTGAGACTTGAAGGGTGACGTTGCAGCCCTGCAGCCAGCTGTGTCCCTCCAGTGATGGTGGCTTGGCTATGGTACCAATTCATTGCCCCATGTGGGTGGGCGCATAGCTTCCTTACTTGCTATGAATGGGGTTCTAACTGATCAAACTGTTATGGGGGAACCCTTGGGGAAAACACCTGTTAGTTTTACCAGCAAAATTACTTTTGTGAGGTAATGCGTCACCTGGCCTTATTTTATTAGATAGAAGGAAATAATGTAACCCTAAGTCAGACTGAGAATTGGTATAAAAGTAACTTCTATTAAACTACATGATAATTTTACATCTTCACTCAAAATGATCATGAAATTCTATTTGCACACATTTGCTAATACTGGCATAAAATAAACAACTGAAAAACATCATCTATTGCTTCTTTGTTATATTATAAAATACATGCAATTTCACTAAAAGAGAAATACTCCCAATACTTGGCTCTCTAAAATATGAAACACTTATAAAAAGAAAACAGCATGGCCTGAGTTAAAAGATTAAATACTACTAATGCAGATAACCAGCAAAAGATCAAGGAGAAAAACATAAATCCTATATTTTTATTTGAAAAGCTGTTTATTAACTATTAATACTAATATACTACTTAAAGTTGTGTATGTGCAGCTATATATATATATATATATATATATATATATATATACAAACACTAATCACCTCATGTTTTTACTACAGCTATTAGTTGTAGTCTATTAATGAAATATTTCAATTATGCTAAACAACTGTACCAGAAAGAAGCAGAAATGACATTCGATTAACTAATAAAAATAACTGTTGTTGTATCATAGGAAAACTAATGAACAAAATAATATGATTTTAGCTGGGGAGACAGCTCAGTGACACAGTGCCTGCCTGGCAAATGCAAGGTTGTAAGTTCAATTCCTGGTACCAATATTAATTAATTCATTAAATAATAATATTATGATTTTAGTTTTTAGTATTACCGGGACAGAATCCAGAACCCTGCACATGCCAGGGCAGCACACCGCCCCTGTAGCAGTGTCACAGACCTCTACACTTCCAGTCTCAGTTGGGTTTTATTAATCTTTAAAAAATCAAAAGTAGGAGAATTTTTCCTCATATAAGTTTTTCCTGTATGTATATAGATATATACACACATTGGGTGGCACTGCCAATGAAATATGCAGATTATATACAGATATATATCCAAATTAATGTCATACATATATACTATCCAACCACGGACCTCTTTGGTTGTTCTTCACATTCAACAATTAGAGTCTATTATATACAAGGTGTGATTTAAATATGTGTGAATGCTTTAAGTTTTAAAAAATGTATTACAGTGAAAGACATAGTGCCATCAATCCCCTTCACAATATTCTCCCTTCCTTCACATCATTCTTGTCATCTTCTGAAGCAATTCTGGAAGTCTTCTTTCAGGAGTTTTTGGTTTTTTTTTTTAATCAAAATATCAGTGAATGCTATTGCCCAGCACTATCCAAGGAAAAAAGAAGGTTTGTAAAAACATTACTATGCATCTTCTCCACCTTGCTGGACAGGTCAGACATCGCCTAGTTCTTCTCCAAAGTCCAAATGACCACAAAAGGCAAATGCTTTTTGAATGGACTCATGACATCCAGGCGGCCGTGATAGCACAAAAACACTCACAGACGAGGACTTCCAAAACCGCTTCAGGGTGCAGCAAGCAAGGTGGGATAAATGTGTTCAAAGTGAGGAAGAGGATTTGGAGGGGGAATTAATGGCAATGCATCTGCTACTGTAATAACTTTTTGAAATTTAGATATGCACTGCATTTTTGATCACATCTCATAGACACATACACATAAGGAGTAAATGTAAACACACTTTTGGAGGTAGACTATTTCATAAAGTCAATAGCAGCTTTAGTTAGTGACTGATACCATAAGCTCAAATCATAAATATGTGCACTGGGCTTGGGGGTGGGGCGGGGCTTGTGCATCTCTGCTCACGCGTCTGCCCCAGCACGTGTGTGTGGCAGGAGCGAGGGGTGAAGGTGGAAGCCTGAGCACCTGCGCAGCTGTGACCTCCCGCCTGAACAGAAGTGCAGGCAAGAGCAGGCAGCGGGGGAGAGGGCACGTGGCTGCCCACCTCCAGAGGCAGGGGTGGAAGGAGTGTCTAAGGCCACTTGTGGCTGTGAGTCCCATTGCGTCCCCATGCTGTCTCAGACAGCTTTGCGATGAGATCAGCGGTTTTCATGGGAATTCAGATCTGGAGCTGATATCAGCAAGGGCGATCAGCACTCAAGGTGAGAAACTAGGCATTATACGTGCAAGGTTAAGGAACTGCAGTCACTGAGTGTCAAGGAGCGTGGAGGTCGTGGCCAGACAGCTCATCAAGGAGCAGAGAGACAAATTAAAGCAATGAGGCCGAAAGCCTGTCACAACTCCGGGGCACAGGCTTCGTGCCATGTTCCTGCCTCTGTCCTTCCTTAGCTGGGTGATTTTGGCAGCACTGAAATATTTTCTTGTCCTATGTGTTGGTGTTTTTTTAAATCATACCTTATGATGTCTAACTCATTGAGATAGTTCAGAGAATGAATCTGAAAGTGGTTTAAAAAGTAGAAAGAACAATAAAATCAAGAGAGAGTTGTTGTTCTACTGTATTTTTTTAAAGCAGACTGAGTAACTACAATCAAATAAAAACAATTCAATTGCATTACAAGGGAAAATTACTTATTGACATGACACTGATTAAAGGAAACTAATTATTTCTATATTTCTAAACAAGATAAAGGGACTACTGACAAAGTTATAAACTCTGTAAAATTTCTGTAATTATTCAAGTAATTTTAGTTCGGTTAAAAAAATCACAGTTACTTAATAATCATTTACAATCAGAATGAATTTACTCTAATAGCTCAGTTTTTCCAGACAGATACATTTAGTCCTATTTTCTTAAGGTCATCATTTTGGAAAAAAACTTTATTAAAATGTCATATAAATTTTTATACCTTCTCTTAAGCAATTTATAATCTGCCTTTAAAAAATAAACTATAATTCTGAATTTCAGCATTTCTTGTATTGTAAAAAGCCTCAAAGACTACATCAACTTGCTCTAATACCTCCTCTGTATCGGCCTTTCCCCTTCGGTCAGATCGTTAGAGTCATTTCTCCCATCTACCTCTTCATTTCCCATTTTGCTTACTAATCCTAATTCCCTGGGCATTAGCTCCAACGAGTCACAGCACGGCCTGAAGTGTGGCTTCCACAGTGGGCAGAGTACCTGAGCAGCTTGCCTGGGAGCCAAGAGGAGGGTCTGCTCGGGATTTTCCAGATCCTGTCTACCTGGGTGATCTCTAATAAATAGGACTGGTCACTAAGGGACTAGAAAAGAGCTAAGCTTCTGTTACAGACACTGTAACAGACAGAGACAGACAGACAGACAGAGACAGAGACACACAGAGAGACAGAGACAGAGAGACAGAGAGAGAAAAAACACATCCCAGGGAATCATGGAAAAGTGTTCAGAAAGGGAACATGCTCGAGAATACACAAAGCCTGGGCTGAGTTGGGAAGGGAAAGACGGAAACAAGGTAAGAAGAACCTACTGGCAGAAAAGCCAGGATGGGCCACAGGATAAAGGCAAGGCAGGGAATTACTAAAGACCTCCTGGAGACGTGTGGTGGGGAAGTCACATATGGAATCCAGAGAGAGATGGCAAGGGCCAGACAGAAAAGCTGAGGCCACGTCACTAGGTAGCAGTTACGACAGGGGAAGGAACCTGGATCTTGCTCTGGGAGATACTGAGGACCCATGCTGTGCTTCCGCTACATCTTTCAAGCATTTACATTCACGGAGAAAGACCAATTATGAAAGTAATGAAGGATGCCCAGCAAAAGACGCAAATGGCCTAATGAAGAGTGGTAATATTAGTATTGTTTTTTTAAATATTAAAAAAATACAACTCTAAAACAATGCTCACAGAAAAAATGGAAAAAAGGAGCTAGGAAGACAACAAGGCATTAAAGAGAAAAAGAGAAAAGTATTCTCTGGAATTAAAAATAAAGAGATGGATCCACGTTGGTGCCCGAGGGCAAGGCACACATAACATGTTCAAAAAGTGCTCATTAAATAGAACTGGGAAAAAAAGCATAATAAGATTTCTTCCAGCACTAATGTGTCCAACAGTACTTCAGTGTCACACTGGATAACTAATGTTCAAATGTTCTCTATTTCTGAAAGCAGCTCTATGTAAGTCATGGTAAACAACAAAAGTGTAAAAGCCATTATGGGTAATTTTCTTCCATTTACTTTTAACAGCAGGTAAAACCAGCCAGCATTACAGAAATAATATCAAGAGAGTATGAAAATTGCTAATCGAAAAACAAAACAAAATATATAAAGTTAAATTGATGGAACTTTTCTTCTCTTGTCTACCAGATGTGGTATCAAAAGTTGATGCTTAGAAATATCCTGAATGTCATAGCAAACTAAGACCTCAAAAGGTGATTATGCTTTTAACCTTTCAATTACTGACCACTAAGGAGAATCTACAGCAAAGGGAAGGCTCAGTGAGATGATGACCTTTTGTTCTACGGAGTTTCTCTGTAAAGTCCTAGAGAAACAAGGAGACAAGAAAAACAAGGAAAAAGACTTTAAATTGAGCAAGGCAATTTAAGGGAATGTCAAATTTTTCATCCCAATTTAAAAGAAAACTGTATTAGAATCTTCTTTCTTGAGGTATGAAGTAGAAATGTTCGGTCTGACTTTCTTGGTCTTGCCTTCTGAAGGACACCACCACCTCTCTCTCTCTCTCTCTCTCTCTCTCTCTCTCTCTCTCTCACACACACACACACACACACACACACACACACACACGTTCCTGTCCCCAACTGCTATCCAGGCAAAAGCCTTTCACCACCAGGCTGGGCCTCTCATCCCCTACACAAAAATGCCCACTACCCTGGCTGAGCTCTCTGCGGAGGACCCTTTGGGGAGGAAGGATGGCCATGCTGGCAACAGGGTCCTCCCAAGGTCCTGTGACTCTCTCTACTCTGACCCTCCAAGGCCTTCTCTTCTGGGATGCACAGCAGAGCACCTGACTGTGCAGGTTTCAATGTTTGCTTTCTCACCCCTTTCTGCTAGTTTTGATCTCCAACTAAACTCAATCAACTGCAAATGTGTCTTGCACTTCTTTATCTATTCCTGACAATGCTCAGATGACAAATACATCCATTCAGTAATTAAGCCTCACTGTGTGTCAGAAAGTGCCCCAGATATTAAAAACTATGGCAGAGAAAAAACAAATCTTGATCTTCACAAAGCTTACATTTCCCAGATCAGAATGGGAGGGCAAGAAATGATCATATGATCAACATGTGAAATCTGAGATATTTTGGAAAACAAGCCCTAGGGAAGATGAGAATGCCGTGGAAGACCTTGGTGAGGAAGGAGCCACACATACAGGCATCCGGAAGGTGCAGCCACCCAGGCAGAGGGGAGGGAAGGAAGAGGCTTATAGATGTGAGGATAGCTGGGCTGTCCAAGGAACAGCAAGATGGTCATTATGACAGGAGAAAGAATGGGACCAGGTCAGAGACAGGACATGGAGCCAGCCATCAGCCGTCCTTAGGAGTCAGACATCTCTGAATCAGAAGAGGAGTCCTCAGGCTTGTGACACAGCGGGGATCAACTCTGGCTTGGATTTTCAAATGCTCCTTCTAGCTGCTGCATGGCTACTTACTTAGAAGGGGCCAGGGCAGAGCAGGAAGATGAGCAGTAGGAAACTGCAGTCCTCAAAGTGACAAATGATGGTGGCTGAGACCAGGAGCTAGTGGTGCAAGTGATGGTAAAGGATCAGATTCTGATATATTTTGAATGACATATTGACAGGATTTGCAGATGAAATGGATGTGAGTGATACAAGAACAAAGAAGCCAATGGGCACCTAAAGGCTTCTGGTCTGAACAGCAGAGAAGCTAGAGCAAGGTGCAAAGACTGCTGGGAAGTTAGAAGCAGGTGGCAAGAAGGGTGGGCGTTTGCTGACAGACACAGGATTCCAGAATGCTTGTCACTTATTCTAGAATAACTGAGGTTTGCTTTTTGCTTCATCTTAAAAGTCAGTAATCCATTACCTGCCCCACTGCTTGGCACATCACTTTCTCCCATGCACAGCTATACTTTCTAGGCTCAACGGTATGAGGAAAAGCAACTGTTGTTGAGTTTATCCTTGCAAAGAACACTGTACAATTTGGGTTCATTTTCTTTGTTTTTAAATTTCATAGTAGTGGTGATGAGGAATCATGATTGTTTAGCTCAAAAATATCCCTGTGGGAGATTGTATGTAAAGTAAGAATAGTAAATAAAACAACTTTTTTAAACCACTCACTTACACAAGTAATCATGTGTTCTTCTTCGGACACTTACCATGTGCCAGAGAGTTCTAAAGCATATATAGGACATAACACTCTTGAAACTAGATTCCTCGACTCAGAGCAAATCAGAGCACTTTTAACATCTTTAAACAAGTCAACAGAAATAAAAGTAGCCTGTGTTGGGAATTTATTAGAAAATGTCTGTTCGGTAGACTGCAGGTTTCTTCTCCATAAAGTGAGCATATCTGGACTAGCTCATCTCGAAGGATCTTATCCATTCAAATGTTCCTTGTTAAAGATATAAGTAAGTAGTCTTTAAAATGTTTTTTCAAGAGAAAGAAAGAAAAAGAATAAAGGAAGAAAAGAAAAGAAAAAAAGAGAAAGGAGCATAGCTATGAGAAGACAGATCCAAAATCATCCAAGGAAGTAGGTAGCATACAGTGATTACAGAATTATGAAAGTGGTAGAAAAAAACAGATTTGAAAACTCAGGAGGGCTATGATTACAAAGATGTTTAAATATCATGCTAGTGCCAAGAATTACAGGAGAGGAACATGATTTGATTTTACGGCAAGACTCACTGATTGCCAGGAACAGGCTAAAGCAGAGAGAGACAACAGATGAGCAAATACACGTTACACACAGGGGACGGACAGCTGTGATGTTAAAAGTGCTACCAAATCCAGCAAGTGATTCTGGCTAACATTCTTCCAAACCTTTAGACAAAAGGCTGAGAGTCTGGAAATAACAGTACAGTGTGGTACACACACGTGTGTATGTTGTGTTTATGTATGTATATAGGCCTAAATAATTCATATGGAAGAATACAATTATGCCTTCTTATTCACAGGGTATTGGTTGTAGGGTACCCCACAAATCCCCTAAAATGGTATATACTCAAGCTCCTTATATGAATGGTTTCATCTTTGCATATAACCTACATTTAGTCTCATACATACTTTAAATCAACTCTGGACTACTTATAACACATAATTCAATGTAAATCTTATGTAAATAGTTATTATACTTTATTGTACCAGGAATAATGACAGGGAAAATTTTTGCATGTGTACTGTACACACTTAGACAAAACACTGAGAAGTGATACACATTCTGTACACATGAACATGTTTTGTTTCTTTCCAAATCATCTCAGTTTCTAGTCACTGTAATCCAGACATACAGAACCTAAAGAAATGAAGGGCCAACTATATTGAGAAGGAATAATTCTTCCATGATATAAATAACAGTCCTGAGTGAATTGCAGACCATGAGGTTTGATGAAAATGGGAGACTTGGGGCTGGGGATTTAGCTCAGTGGCATAAGCGCCTGCCTTGCAAGGGCACAGTCATGAGTTCGATCCCTGGTACTGATAAACTGGGAGATTCAACAATGACAACTTCCCAGGAGGATGCCTGGAGACACAGTGAAACCACTAGCAGGAAACACAAAGTTATGTGAGAAAAGACCTATGTGTGCTGTATGTATGTGTGTGTACATGTGTGTGCGTGCACACCCTGTATATGTATGTCGCATAAAAACAGGGTTAAAGGCTGCAGCAAATCAGGAACTCGATGGGAAATGTATCTGACTGAAAGTTCCTTCCAGCAGGAAGTTCTGCAGCACAAAGGCTGGGCGGTGCGGGCACAGTCATACGAGCCTTTCCCAGCTCTGCTGCCCTTACAAGCGGCAGGTCCTTGTGATTTGCACTGCTGACCCCAGAACAGAGAACTCTTTCAGGATGGCTTCTGCTGTGTGATGGCAAGCATAGAAAAATGTTTTGAATTGCATGCTTAATTCCTCCAATACATCAGGATGCATTTATTGTCAACAGTGAAAAAAATCGTAATAGAGATATATATTGGTTCCAAAACTTACTACAAATTTTCTCTTGAATTTACAATATGACAGATTGATATTTACTACTGCACTATCTCCTCATTCAATTTTAAGCAAAGACACATAAGTACTATGGGTTATTTTTTAGTTTAATGCTCTTATCTACTTGTAAAACAGAGTGAACTACTGTCTTTGTAAACAGAAGTTTAAAAAACCTTATTAATAGTTACATATTTACTCTTGCATATTAATAACTTACTTTATTTGCAACTGTTTATCAACTAACTTGTCCTAATGTACAGATACACACACATTTTTATATAATGGAGAAATGCACATTTTATTTCTTGAAAGTTATTCTTGTAGTTACAGTAGGCTTTGTACATAAATTCATTTTTCTTCTGCAGCTAATTTCCTTTTTAAATAATGCCACTGAAGTATGCCACAATTTTATTTCCTGATTTTAAGGATCTAGGTATTTTTTGAATAATGACACACTTGATGAAATACTTAGAAGAAAGTCTGAAGTATTAGATTTTGAATGGTGTCAGGAAATTCCCTAGTTGGGGGGGTGGGGTTTCAGTCACCTAACATGTGTTTTTTATGATGTAGTAAAGAAACCAGTCTCACCTGTTTTTGATTGTAGGTTTCTTCGTGGTTCTTCAGGGGCCTCAATTGGCTGATCAGCCAGGAAAACTCGAGCTTGGTCCACAGCATTCAGGACAGAATATTCTTTCTCCTTTAACTCACGTCTCAGTGCCTTTGCAAAAAAGAAGTAAAAGTTGAATTTAACCTCATATGTTCAGTAAATAAAGGAATATCTTCAGTTAGACCTCCTCTAGCCATTCCTGTCAAAGGATGATTAATAGCCAGTGTTTAAGCTAAGTTGTAAGTGAAAATGTAGATTACTCAGATAAGAATGATGAAAAATAGCAGTAAAAGAGAAAAGGTGGTTCCTGTAGAAATTAAATGAGAAAGAAAGAAAAGAAAGAAAGAAAGAAAGAAAGAAAGAAAGAAAGAAAGAAAGAAAGAAAGAAAGAGAAAGAAAGAGGGAGGGAGAGAGGGAGGGAGGGAGGGAGGGAGGGGGAAAGGAATGAAGGAATGAAGGAAGGAAAGAAGGAAAGAAAGACAAAAGCATTAAAATATGCATCTAAGGAAACTGCTACAGTGCTTTTGAACTTAAACACAATGTACTTTTAAAGTTCCCACTACTGTCAGATCCGCTGAAATACAATAGTCTGTTCTAAGAGACATTTTTCTTTTAAGACTAACAAAAAATTGTATCCAATGGAACTAAGGAAGGCAATTTCACAAGTAGAAATGAGATCCTCAGAAGTGTTTTACACTCTTTAGAATACATTAAGAAAAAAATTAAAGTACATGAAATCAAAACTAAACCAAAGAGAACACATAAATGAAACTCTCCAATTATCTTAAAATATGTTTCATCTCTCCTGCTGAGGCAATTACTATTTTTCCCTTGTGATTTTTTTCATATAAATTATGATTCTCAGAACAGCTTGTCTTCAGCACATTTATTCATTTAAGTAGAGCTACACTTTCACCTCTTCTCTAAAATGTTTGGTGATTAAGACACTAATGGACTAGGGGTTGAAAACAAAATATTTTCAGGAACTACTGCAAAATACTAGTAAATGAAGATTTTTCATGTGTTATTTCAACTCTACAGCCAAATCAAAATTGTTTTTGAAATTTTTATTGTCTTAATATTATACATATCCACATCTCTGGTGCTAGTATTTTGTTTTTACGTCTTTCCTTGGAAATTCACTATAGGAACTGTTTGATGTATAGTTTCCTAAAATACGGCACTCCAGTCTTTCAGATTCAGTGTAATCTTTCCTTCTGGACATGACTAATTTTTAACAGCATTTGACCTGTGTTAAGATGACAGGCTATTTGCAGGCTCAATCTTCATCTTACATAATCAATGAAATAAAAGAATCAAGAAAAATCAGAATAATAAAAAAAACACTAGTGTGAAGCTGAAAGAGACAGGTAAGAGAGATGCAATGCGTTAGCAAGGAGCAGTGAGAGGCGAGGACAGGATGCCACTTTATGTGATAAGCATTGTAAATATTACAGCATTTGACTCTTAAACTAGGTAAAATTATTGCCTTGATAGAAAATTCAATAGAATAAAAGTGAACAAAATCATCCATAACCTGTGATACATAGAGCACAGAAGAGAATAAAATGAAATAAACTTTCTCTAAAGTCCCCAAACATGGTGATTATGTCCTTTCTAGCATCTCTAAAACCGAAAGATGACTCAGAAGCTACCACAAGTGAATGAAATCTTTAGATCAATTAATTGTATCAATCAGCACTGTGTGATTATGCTGGGAGAGAAAAGGGACCATGGCTCTACAAGCTATTTAGGAAACAGCTTGTGAAATTCTATGTGTGATACTTCAGAAACAAAAAAGATTACCTTCTGAAATTTAAAGTTCCTGATATATGGGGTTGAGTTTACATGACACCTTGGATTTGATCCTTAGCAATGCAAAAATAAAGATAAAATTTCCAATATATGGAAATTAAAGAGACATAAGACAACTAGAAAAGTTACATTTTAAACCCAGAAATATACATACACATTTACAGGTATTGAGACAATTATTTTAACTAAGATCATTGTATTGCTAGAAGAAAAGGCACTAGAGGAATCAAAATATCCCTCGTATTCACTTCCAAGACCATCTGGAAATATAAACTAATGGTACTGAAAAAAAATCAGGTTGCTTAAAAAAAATAGTTGTAAAAAAAAAGGTGGGTATTATAGCAAAGTTATTATTTTCTCATTTTAATGGTCAAAGGTAAACCCAAACCTAACCAGTTAGTGCAGAGCAATAAAGATTCCTAAAATGATAAATACGGTTGTGCAAGAGTTCTTTTCTGGGAAGGAAAGTACCAAGAATCACCCACTCAAATGCAAGCTCCTGAAGAGCAGGCAGCAGCTCTGGTTTATCCAACAGGGAGAAGAACCCACAAACAGTACTTGAGACTTAGCACAAAGGAGAAAGCAGAAAACACTCACAGGTAATGACATGGAAGGAAACTGAAAATTGGGAGGCAATGAAACACAAAGGAAAGTAAATTGGAGGAGGAGGAACAGATACAGCATTGGTCCTCTTGAGGTAGGAAATGCTAAGGGAGCATATATTTCACAGGGTGAGTCCAGGAGATTCTGTAGTCCACAGAACCTTGGGGTACAGTATTCCTGACTGGAAGTTCTGGGCTATTAATAGTCCACAAAATATGTGTTGGAGGGGGCTGTGGGAGGGAAGAGGGGAAAGGAGCTTTGTCCTGGGGTCATTGTTAGAATTTCAAAAATCCAAATGGAAATACACATCTGTCTACAGGAAGGATATTTAGAAAGCTAAACCATCAATTCCCCTTATGATGGAATTCTATCAGTTTAATTTGGAGGCTCTCACAAGGTAGCAATTCCCTTCTCTGCCCAGATATTCCCATCACAGCCTCCCTTTCCCCACCCCATGAAGAACTTCTGAGTGAGCCCCACCCTTTTGCCCTGGTCAAGGTAGCATGTGCCGACCCCCACCTCCTCACCCCCTCACCCTGAAGTCTCTGTTTCATTATTCTGCTTAACTATCTCTGTGTTTCCCAGACCTACTTACTACCTGCACTCAGCAGGGGAGATACCCAGTTGTTGTAGTGATTGTTTATTCTCTACCTTTCTCAGATCCAAGCTCTGGGGACTTTTTCTGTTCTTTTGTTGCAGTAAACAAAGCATGCAGTTCCATGTTATGTCTTGGAGCAGCAAAGCCTTTGGGGTGCTCATGAAATGCTTCTTGGTGGAGGTGGTCCCTAAATTGAGTCTTGCAGAGAGAGAGCATTCTCCCACTGGAGGAAACAAGACAACACTAGGGGAAGGAAGGGGAATCCTAGTGTGCACACTGCGGGATTTGACACCTGTAAGTGCCAGCAGCTGAGGCTCATGACACAGGCAGAGGACAAGGTCAGAAAGGCCACGGTTCGGCCTCTGCCCCTGACACTTGGCACACAGTGGGTGATGGAAAGCCACAGAAGACCTGGACCATTAGGTTGGGGATGATGACCTTTGGAATTACAGTTTTGCTTTTATAATATCACTGCCAGGTCCCCTGGTTCATCAGGAACAAATCTGACTCTGAGAAAGCTCCACAGGACTGTTTTTCTTCCTGACCACATTAAACTCCAGCACTGCACGAAACAATGCTCTTTGAACAGCTGCCTGCTGTGGAGTCCCCCAAACTCTGATGTGCAGATGCAAGAAGGCAAAGCAGCTGCAAGCAGGGCAGGTCCAGACCTCACCAAGTCAACAGAAAGGCGGGGGCTCTGGCCCTAATGGGAACTCGCCACCTAACATCCTAGAAAACAGCATACATCTAATCATATCTCTTCACACTCAGCCTCGCAAATTTAATTTTGTTGCTCAATTTGTCCTATTTTAATTACATTTAATTGCATGTCAAAAATGGATTTATCTTTCAACAGCATTACACACATAATCGTTTCGCCGCCCTTTGCCTCTCGATTAGACATAAAAGAAAGACCGCATTTCCCAACCACCTGGTGAACATTAATGATATGGCAATTAGACTGCAGTGAGGTGTTTTGTACACAAAGCTACAAAGTGGCATTCAGTTTTAAACTCTGATGTCACATGACTTGCATATGGGCTATCTTCAATGAGTCCAACATAATCTAGTTGGAATTTTTCCTATTTTTAATTACTTTGTATTTTCATCAAAAACAGTCCTGTTTCCAGACAATAACAAGCAGTAGGAGGGAGGGACGTGGAGTAACTGGGACCCTCATGCATTGTCGGCAGGAATATTAAATGGTGAGGCCAATTGGAAAATAATTTGGCAGTTCCTCAAAATAGAAAACAGAGTTCCTCTATGAACAGGCAAATCCATCCCTAGGAATGTACAGAAGCTAACTGAAAACGTCTAGCCACATACCAACATCTACATGAACATAGTAGCATCATTTATAACAGCCAAAATTTGGGCAAAACCCAAATGTCCATCAATTGGTAAATGGAGAGATAAACCTAATGTGGTTTATGTACAAAATGGAATCTCACGCAGCAATGAAAGCCAATGGAATACTGATAAATGCTAAACACAGACGATCATAAGAACATTTTCAGTGAAAGAAGCCACACACAAAAAGCCAACAGTATGGGATTCCATTACCGTGGAATGTTCAAAACAGGCGTGTCTATTGAGAGAAAAAAAGGATAGTGATTCCACAGGTTTGGGGGTTTGGGAAATGGAGGGCTGCTCTTGGAGATTGGCATTTGTTTGGGGGTAATGGAAATGTTCAGACTAAATAAGGATGATGATTCACAAATTTATAAACACACTGAAAAGCCACTGACACGTATACGTTAGAGGGCTGAATTCTGTAACTGAATAGTATCTCAGTGAAGTCATTCCTTTTTCTTTTTTTGCAGCACTAAGGATTGAACCCAGCCCCTCAACAAGAAAGGAAGGAATTGAACCTCCTAAAGCTGGTTTCAAGCCAACCCCATAACCCCTATGACTCTCCAAGACCTTTTTTACAAATTCCAGACAAGGTCTCACTAAGTCACTACTTCGCCCAGGTTGAATTCAAACTTGCAATCTTCCTGTCTCAACCTTTCAGACTGTTGGAATTATAGATGTTTGCCAATCTGCCCAGCTTTTTAAATCTGTTTCTTAAAGTAAAAAAAGTTTTTCGACTCCAGGGGAAAAAACTAATTCTCAAAATCCTTCAGGTAGTTTTTTGCTTTTCAAATTTTTATCCTCACCCATTTACAAAGTAAGACACATACTCCATGTGAAAATGTTCAATACTAAGATGTCTTTTCCCGCTTGGCTTCCAGCTTTCTCTAAGGTTGTCCTGATATACTGTGGCCATACCCTTCCATGGAGTTGTGAGCTCATACAGGGTAAGGCTCAGGTCTCAATCATTTGAAATCCTCTCTAGTGCCTGCACAGACAAATACAAAAAGCACCTCACACATGCTTGGGAAAAGCAAATAAAGGAAAGAATGCTTTCAGAATTAAACACAACTATGTACCATTCCAAAGTATAGCATAGCAAAATATAGAAAGCACACCAAACTTGTTTACAATCAATCAAAACACTTAATGGACTCTGGTGAGTTCTAGATTATGTGAACTATCTACCTTGCAAACTACTTGTAATATACAATTTTCCTCTATTATCTGTCACCTAGCTGAATTATTTTGGCCCACTTTCAGTATATACTTTGTTACTAGAAAGTAATCTTTTCTCTCCCTATATCAACATGAAATCTCACAGTGGGGGTGTTATGGGTTTCTCCCCTTTCCCCATATCATAACTCAGGAACTAATTCCAGAGGGCACTGTTTCAGTCCTTCTGCTGGGGCCACCTGGGATACTCCTGAGGCTGCAGCATGAATGGGGTTGGAGGATAACTTGCGAGTCTGGAAAGGTGGCCTCCTCCACAGGGCTGAAATCGTCACTGTCTCCTGGCTGGAGCCACTGGTTTCCCTTTAGGTACTTAGTCCCTATTTGACCAGCAGGCTGGACTACGTTCAAGGACAACTCAGAAACTTAATTGTGATTTAAATTAAAAATCTAAATGGTCACCTGTGGCTAAGAAGCACACCTTGGACAGTGTTGCTCTCAAGTCTGTGCATCATCTCTGTCACATTCTATTTCTCAAAGCAAGTTGTAAAAATTAAGAGAATGGGAAAATACATACTATGGATAAGAGGAGCCACGGTGTCCCTCTGTACAAGAGTTTGGGTTCTGGGAGGCATGATTCATTATTAGAACAATCTACACAGGATAAGGGAAAAGGAGAGGATGGATTAGGGTTGGTAAGGACAATGATGTGGGGGGAAAAAAAGACCTGAAGACCCTGACAAAGAGGCATTCTAGGCAGAGGGAACAGAAAGTGCAAAGACCCTGAGGCAGGTCTAAGTGTGTCCAGCTTGAAGATGATGCTGTTAGAGCTGAAGAGGTGAAGGAAAGGGTTACTGCTTTTATAAAAATGTCTTAATACTGAAAGCTAGAGGGGAAAGAGTTGCAGTTGACTAGAGAGGTACCTAGCAGCTATTGGCTTCTTTATGTAGCAGACATCTGGCTACTCTGCTACTCAAGGGTGGAGGTTGAGCTAACAATGTGCTTGTGTGACAACCTGTTGTAAAGTCACCCAGCTCTATTTGCCATTGTTCTGAAGTAGTTGGCCACCACCAGAACTCTTACTGAAAGGTAGTTGTCAATGTAACAGTGCTGGGAGATGAGAACTTTTAGAGAGATGAATGTCTTTCCTTTAAGACTGGATTAGTTCCCACCTAAATGGATTCATTCTTACAAGGGCCAGGTGCTTTAAAGAGGTCAGCTCCTTTGCTCTCACACATATTCACACGGCCTTCCGCTTCCTCCATGAGCTGACACAGGCCGAGACCCTCATCGGATGCAGCCATCTGATCGTCAACTTCCTTGCCCCTAGAACTATGAGCTAATTGCACCACATTTCTTTATAAATTACCAGTCTCGGGTCCTCTTGAACAGCAACAGCAAATGGAGCAAGACACTGTTCTACCAAAAGCCTGCAAAGACCTTCAGTCACACTCACAAATGACAAACGTGTAAAATCAAGCTTTGGCTACAAACAGAACAGTATCAGCTCTAATGAGAAGGAAGATGCAAAATATTTTCCAAGGGAAAACAGATACTGTATTTTTAAACTGGCACACTCTGAGGTGTTCAGAGGAAAGGGATATAATCCCAGATACCTCAAGGGTCAAGGATGATAAACAAAGAAGCAACAATTATTTCGTGACAATAAGAAATCCTTTCTCCCATCCTAAGGGAGCTACGGATTCCAGTCCATAGGACACTTAAGACTCTAAAGGAGAGAAGAGAATAAATAATGCCAGCATGTCCCAAGTGTCACAGATCTCAGAGAATGGTACAAATTGAGCCCCAGGGCCCCCACTATGTACAAATACACAAAGCAGGAAGGGAGATTGAGTTTCTCAAAACATGTGGGCACCTCAAAACCACAGGAACTATGTGTTGCGAAAGAAGTGGAATTAAAGGTAATAGGAGAAAAGCAATTCAGGAAGCCAGAAAAAACATAAAAAAGTTAACCTGGCCTGTAGTTTTGAGTATTTTCTTTGGCTGTGATTTCTACTTTTGTTTTGTTGCCTATTACAGGCCTTATATATGCCCACTTCAACAAAGTGATGCCCTGGAACATCAGATGAGCTACTGTAGTCACAGTTTTATTGCTTTCATTTGTTCCTTCTTCCTTTTTCTTTTTCTTTTTTCTTTTTGGGCAGGTCAATTTTTTTAATTAAAAAGCTCTTCTTTCCATGAGTCCTGCACCCCTTTAAGAGGTCCACCTTTCCTCTTATTCGACCTCCCTAACTCTTTCAAGCTCAGCATCCTCTATGGGGCTGGCAGTGTTCTTCTGAGCACCAGCTGCAGGAATAAACTGCTGCTTATCCGACTCTCAATGCCGATAGAGATGCCTGAATATCCTTTAATGCTGGGAGAACATTTCTCCCACCTGTTGTACCGTCGGCAGGAAAGACAGAGGCGTAAGGGATGAAGAGGTATAAAGAAGTGACTGGCATCACTTGGCAGGTCAGAAGCTGCCCTTCATTGCCATGGTGAGCAGAGCACCCCCCTCCCAATGTACTGGCTGAGCTGCTGCCAGACAAACAGCAGTGACATCAGTTATTCCTGGCAGCACCCACATGGACAGGACCCTGCCTCTCCATAAGAAAACCGGGTCAGTGGAAGCTGGAGGGAGAAGGGAAATGCCTGCTATCCCTTTGTGTTCTGAACTAGTGATTCATCACACTGGACTGAAATAAGGGCAGAACAATGCAAGTATGTGGGCATATGCTAAATCCCAGCTCTTATCCCCTTCTTTCAACAGGAGCGCTGTTCTTTATTCAAGTCTAAAGCCTTGATTCAATTCATCTGTATGTCTGGCTCCAAACTTCTCTAGGATTTACTTTCTTCAACTTTTTAGATGACGTGATATGAAAATTGTAAGCAAATCAGATCCTGTCACACCTGTTTATAATCCTTCAAAGACTTCTGTGGCACAAAGAATAAATATTACTCTTCCAACCAAGATCTGGACCCTCTCTGCTCTTCAGTCTCACCTGCTAACACTCATTTCTAGCTATAAGGTCTAGGTTCTGCTCCTAGAACATGCCAAACTTTTCCTGATTCGTGCCCTTTGCAATTTGAATAGTTTTTGTTCAAATCCTTAATGGCATATCTTCACTAGATTTCAGCACTTTGAATATCTTTTGGAGGAATGAATGAAGAAATGAAACTACACCAAGGAAAATGTGGGACCTTAGGAAATTTAGGCAGAAGGGAATTGCAGAAGAGAAACTCCTGGGAAATGAAAATAGGCAACACAAAGTGGTTCCATGAAAGAAACCCACATAGGATATGATTCTAAGTATTAATGGAAGGGAGCAGTCACCTCCTTTTAGCCCTTCATGGAAGAAATGATTACTCAAGACACAGTACCTGATGCTTTCTTAACAACATCACTGACCATCCTGGGATCAGTCTTCTTGACCCCTAGGAACCCAGGCCACAAGGTTGTCTGTGCCCTCAGCATAAACCTCAGTCCTCCTTCCACTGAGTTTCCACAAGGGTTGGCACCTGTTATGCTGGAGCATTCACCACACCCCCCTGCCACAGTTTCTTTACAACCTGACCCTTGCACCAGCCTGAGACCTCAATGCAGATGCATTATCTGTGCCTTAGAGCATAAAAAGGGAACTCAACCAATTTCTGAAAAACACTGGTTTTTGGTACAATAAAACCACATACATGTTTTGTAACAGTCCATGTAGGCACACTCAGTGTGAGGCCCTGGATTCTTGGCCTTTAACTTCTCTGCATATTAGTAATAGTTCTCATTCTATTAATTTCACAGGTGAGATAGGGAATATCATAGGTTGAAAGTATTCAATATAGTAGAATAATGCATTATTAAGATGACATTAAGCCTTACAATCATTCTCATTCTCAGCCCTGCCCAAGAACAAATTTATTCCAAGTCTCTGTTGGAGATTACTTGCTGCCATAGTTTGGATAAGTATCCCGCCAAAAGTCTTTATGCCAAAGTCTTGGTCACAGTCTGTGATGGTACCGGGAGGTGAGGCCCTGTATTAGTCACCTTTCTAGAGCTTGGACAAAATATCTGATATGTACAACTTAGAAGAGAAGAGTTTTATTTTGGCTCATAGTTTCAGAGATTTAAGTCCATGGTATACTGGTTCGCAGGAAGGAACATGAGAGCAGAAGCACACAGCAGCAGAAGGCTGCTCACTTCATGGGAGAGAGTGGGGGGAGGCCAGAGAGAGAGGATGGGGATAAGATACACCCTACAAAGCCAGTTTCCTGCGTTGTTTAATTGGGCCCCACCTCCAAAAAAGCCCATTGAGCTATGAAGCTGTCAATTGATTATTCCACTTAATAAGCCCTTGTGACCCAGTCTCTTCCTCAAAGCCTGTGGGCTGGCAATGAAGTCTTCAGCACAATGAGTCTTTTTGCAGGACGTTTAGATGACAAGCAAGACAGGTCCAGTGGCAGGAAGTTCAATAATTAGGAGCATGCCTTTGAAGGGGCTACTGAGACGCTGCCCCCACCCCGCTGCTTCCTAGCTTCTAAAAGGTGAACAGTGCTCTTCTACCACATGCTCCTGCCATGATGTACTGTGCCACCACAGGCCTAAAGCAACAATTTCAAGTAACCACAAACCAAACCTCTAAAAGTGAGTCAAACCTTTCTAAGTTTCTTATCTCTGGTATTTTGTTACAATGACAGAAAGCTGACTAATTCAGTTT
Source organism: Hydrochoerus hydrochaeris (assembly GCA_004027455.1). Lineage (NCBI taxonomy): Eukaryota > Metazoa > Chordata > Mammalia > Rodentia > Hydrochaeridae > Hydrochoerus > Hydrochoerus hydrochaeris. Next base: position 132,224 of record PVLA01003882.1, read on the forward strand.
GAGCTATTTTCTTTACAGGTTTGCATAACTTATACCAATACCCAAATGACATCATTTGGATTTTAGATGTCTCCCAAAGGTCATATGCTAGAGACCTATAGCACTATTGGGAGGTGGTGAACCTTTGAGGAGGTGGGACTTAGTTAGGTCATTGGGTGCATGGCCTTGAAGAGAATGCTAAGACTACAGTCCTATCCTCTTTCTTTACATCCTAACCCCTGAGAGGCAAGAAGCTTTGTTCCACCATGTGTTCCCACCATGATGTTCTGCTTCCCCACCGGCCTCAAAATAACACAGCAAGCCAACCATGGACTAAATCCCCTAAAACCATGAGTTAAAAAATTTTCTTCCCTCTTTTTAAGTTGATCATCTCAGGTATTTTGCCATAGCATTGGGAAACTAACATAAAAATCAGTCTTTCATTAGTAAAAACTGAACTTCATGAATTTAATTCTTCTAAGGGATAAATTTTTAATTATGAAAATAGAAGTATGTGATTCTCCAAGTCTAAACCAAAATATTTAGTAAATAGAAAATTATGTTGCAAAATACATGTTCCACTTAACAAATAAATATATGTCATGTCCTCTTGGAACCAACTGGTTTCACCAATAAATCAAATCTCTGGGGCAAAAATGGTCAGCTAGATCATGTGATGTAGATGACTTTGATACAAGCAACAAATTTCTTCAAGTAGTGAGTTGAAGAAACTGTAGGTAACTTTTTCTCTATCCTAAGCATAACTAAATCAAACCTATTCAACCAATTCTCCACCTTTTAGACAGGAAAGAAGCCTGAGGCCAGCATCTAATACACTATATTTGCTTTCAAGATTTCCCTACTACCAGAGCACATCTGCATTTCAATGCTGACAATACAAGGTCCAACAAAATAGAGAGAAACACAAGACCCCATCAGCAGGGAGGGCATGAAGAGGTACTTTCATAGGTAGCCTGAGGCAGAAAATTGGTTGAGGGAAGCAGCCTGGCAATATGTCATGAGTCATTACTATGGTCACAGTGTGTGACTCAAGACTGGTACCTTGGGGGATAGATCCCAAGAAAATAAAGCAAAAATGGCTACAGACACCAATGTGTTCATTCCAACATTGTTTATGATTTCTACAAATCGAAAGCAATTTAACATACCCAACACCTGGAAAATATTTAGGCTAACTACGGCACAGCCACACAGGGGACCATTATGTAACCTTGAGAAGTGATTGTGATAATGATCACTGGGCTATGTGAAGAAATAATGACCACTGGGCTATGTGACATGAAGCTGAAAGTGAATGAGATAGGATAAAAACTACCCTCATTAAAGCTGAAACATGAATATACAAAGGATAAATAAGGCAAAAGGAAAATGGCTGTGTTACAGTGGTAAAATTATGGCAAATATCTTTGTTCTTTATTTTTTAAAAAGTCTGTGATATATTATTATAATTAAAAATTATACCTTAAAAGAATACCTAATAGAATAGAGCCTACTATAATAGGCTTTCTACTAATAGAATAGTGAAGAGATCACTATTTTTTTTTTAAACAAATCAAATCCAGGGACACTCTATCACTCAGCCTGATCTCCAGTTCCCTTATATTATTTTTTAAATTTTGAGGCAGGATCTAGGTAAGTTACTCAGGCTGACCACAAACTTGCAATCTTCCCACATTAGCTTTCTGAATAGCTAGGATTACAAGCATGCATCACCATATCCAACTACTACTTTTTAAAATGTAATTTTTAAAATTAATTAATTTTTTTTATTTTTAATTGAGAACTGAAAATGTATATACTTCATCTTACGCAACATCAAAACATCTTATTGTTTTGAAATATGCATAAATTGTGTGGGGCTAAACTGACCTAATCACCATATGCATTATCTCACATACTCAAAATCTTCTGTGTGGTGAGAACACTTAAAATGTACTTTCTCAGCAATTTCCAAGAATACAATACACTGTTATTAATTAAATTCACCATCTTGCAAAACAGAGCTCTTGAAAACATTACTACTTTTAAAGAACCACATTATTGAAAATTACAAATGTGTTTCAGGAGTCCACTTTCTACATCCACAATAATTATGAAACTTTCTGGTTATGTTTTACTTCAGTGAGGCTAACTTTGTTTATAAAAAGTAATGCATAACGCTAGAGTTGCTAAATAAGTGATTTCTTATATTTGAACAACACTGTTAGGAATCTTAGCTCATGTCAAATTCGGGTAGAGGGAAGGCCCAGGCATGGGGAGGGTTTATTAGCATTTGGCACAGATAAGTACAATAAGAAGTGATGTTTTAAAAGCTATTTTAATGATCAATGTTAGGGCTATAATTGGGTTGATGGATTTTCTTGCACTTCAATTGTCTCAACTAATTAAAATTATTTCCATTACAGAGTAAAATATCATTGCTCATATTTGCAAGTGCACTATTACCTTTATTAAGCATTCAGCTGTTTTTAAATAGAAATATTTTCTAAATGTTATATTCTTTAGTCTGTAAACAAGTGAGAAATATCCCCACCAAAAGACATTGCCTGCAGGATATTTCGCTCAGTAAACATTCAACAAATACATATAGAGCACCTAGAGCCTGAGGTGCAGACCATGAGATGATGAAAAGTAAGGAAGTTCAGTTACAAGATCATAAATTCTAGGGACAAGAAGGAGTGGAACTGGGCACCAGAGATGGGTAGCTCATGCAAGGTGGTTGCAACTCGGTGGGGCAAACAAGGCTGGCTCGGCTGGGAAGATGCCTTAGGGCAAGTGTGGAAAGATATGAGTGAACTAATCACGCAGACACCAAGGACACAGCTTTCACTGTGACTGAAAGCACAGCAAAGGACAGCATGCTGAAACCAGTGTGTAACAGACAGCAGCAAGAGATCAGATGAGCACGGTGTGCGTGAGACGTAGGGCAAGCTGTGTGGGGCCTTGCAGGAGCCTCTGAGAACTGGGGCCTTTCCTGTGAATGAGAAGGGAAACCACTGCAGAGTCCGATTTATTTTAACAGGAACAGCCTGGTTGCTGTGTTGAGAGACTGATGCGCAGTAAGAGTAGCAGATTCAGATTCTGTATTTTGAACAGAGAACTAAGAGGACTTTCTAACAGCCTAAATATGAGAGCAAGACTGGATGTAAGGGGATTATGACCTTTTACCCAATCAACTAAAATAGGATTCCTACCAATTGAAACAGGGAAACCTGTGTACAAGTCTGAAGGGTCCGTTGAGGTGTTTGGCCACATGAAGTGGGAGATGTCCATGAGGCTCTCAAGGAGAGGTGATACATAAACGCATACATATTTGGGAGAAGTTGACTTACAGACAGAATCTAAGCCCAGAAGAGAAAGAGTAACAGAGTTTGGCACACCTTGACCCATGGTACAACCCAATTTCAGAAGACAGCAGAGAGAAAAGAAGACTGAGATGGTCCAGTTAGTGGGATAAAGAGAAAATCAGGAAAGCATAGCATCCTGGAAGAGACAGTGCAGAGGAACACTGGACAAGTCACCAGGATTGATAAGGATCAAACATGGGCCACACACTAACATTCAGCTAACACTAACAGACAGACAAGACAAGTCACAAGAGGACAGGACAAGTCACAGTGGGTCTCAGCATGGCCAACTCGAAACACAAGGGTGCTTCAAGGCACCCATTCATTATTATAAAGTTGTTATGTTTTACCTGTCCCACCACACCTATGGTCACGTACTAGCTACATGCAGCTGGGGCTGCATAGCTGCAGAGTGAAATTGCAGAGCCCCTCGTCCAAATATTATTAAGAATTTGAAGATGGAAGCAACAGAACATTCGGGCAAGTGCAGGGCCCTTCTATCAACAGAACCCAGCACAACTGCACGAGATGCCCAGCAAGCTGCACCCAAACTATAACAAATTAGAACCAATTCTGATATAGGAAGCTTTGAGCTTTTGGTTTCAAAAAAGCTCTTAGCTGTTTACTGGAGAATATAAGAAAAAAAAATGATACCAACATAAGGAGAAGCATCTAGAATACAATTTACCTTTTTTCCCCAACTTGCTTTCAATGCTAAATTAGCACACGTGGATTCAAAGTCATTATAGCATGACAGCGAAAAAGGGCAGAAAACTCCTTAAATTTGATAGCACCAATAAAACTACATGAAAAAGAGAAGGAAAACAGGCTTAGTTCCCATGCAGACAAAATTTTTTGTAAAATCTCCCTCATAGTGCCATGGAAGTTTTGGTTCATGTCCTTAGTTGAACGGTTAATATATAAATTCCTTTTGTTTCTACCTCACTAGCATCACTACCGTAGTTACCTGTTGTCACGCCCATTATGCTGCAAGGCAGTGAGCTTGGTGACAGCAAAATCACTGTGCTACCTGATGCATGCTCAGTACCTAGCGAAGCACACAGCAAACAGCAGGTACAATGCAGAAGGTTCCTGAGTGTAAAGGAACAGTGAGATAAAAGAAACTGTCTCTGGGTTAAATTAGGACTGCACTGATTGGTTTCACAGACCTCTGCTTCTTGGCTACTTTCACTGATCAGTCATCATTTTACTCTCCAAGAATGGTTGTGATTGGGCCCCTCAGTCACCATCTAAACATGGATATCCTGTGGCCCTTGGGAGTGAGGTTCCGGCTCTATCAGGTAGAGGGGCGGAGTCCAGGTGCAGACAACCGGATGGGTGGTGGCAGGCAGGAGCTGCTGCGTGTAGACTGCACATAAGTAACAGCTTTCTGAACATACTTGTGTGTTTGGTCAGAATGCAAGTGCCAAAGATCAGAGGAGAATTTGGAAATTAATTTTTTTTTAAATTTTAGATAAAGGCAATTTCCCACCATAGGTTACCTTGTAACATAGCAAGACATTAACATTAACAAGTTAGCATACAGGTTCTCATTTTAACAGGTTAAAAAGCTCTGTATACACACACATACCCACAGAGCCTAAATTTAATGGTAAAGTGTTGTTGGGTTAAAGGCAGTGTGAGAATTAGTTATTTTAATGAAACTTGGCAATCAGTTAAAGCCCACATGTCCTAACTTATATAATAAGGCTTGAATATTACACATTAAGTTGTTAAGTAAAGGTCAGAGTAGCCCTCTGGGAAAGAACACAGGTAAAAGAAATTATAGCTGAAACTCAAACTTTAATTACTTTTGCTTTTCTAAATCCAACATGCATTTGTTTTAATCAAAGAAAAGGTGTTAGAACATTGATAACTGTCCCTACATAATTCAATATTTACACTCCTATGCAATAAAGTGCAAACTGAATGGTGAGAATTGCATCTATACCCTTATTCAGACTTAAGAGTATCTGACTGAAGTGAAACCATAGTACTACATATTTTTAGTATTTATTTTCTACTTTATTTAGCTAATTAGTGTGTATGTGTAGCACGTTTGTGACTTTTGTGTGGAGTTGGGTACACGTACATAACACATCCCAGTACCTTTTCTTCATCCCTTATCCCTCCCCTCCTTCCGCCTTTCTCCAGCTTTGATCCTTTTCTCCTCTGAGAAAGATTGATTTCCCTGCTTCCTATTATCTATGTTTTACTTTGCTCCTTATTTGTATTCTGAGTTTCTCCTATCATAGAAACCATGTGTGTCTGTGTGTCTTGTGTGTCTGATTTATTTCACTTAACACTGTGGTCTCAAGGTGCATCCGTTCTCCTACAAATGACTCAAGTTTATCTTCCTTTATGCCTGAGTGCTACTCCATTGTGTGTACATGCCACACTCATCCACTCATCTACTGATGGATATATAGGCTGTTTCCAAGACTTAGCTACTATGAATGGTGCTGCTATAACCATAGGTGTGTATGCATCACTATAGTATGATGTTTTTTCATGTTAATTCTCATGTATTACATATTTACATACTAAACAGAACACTACATATTAGCACTATATACAATCATAGGTGATTTGTAAATAAGTGTTGATTGAGTGACAATCTACATTCTTGAGAAGAAAGCTATAAAGAAGTGATCTCACTTAATAAAAACCTCTAAAATAAATCTAAAAATTTTATTTAAGTTAGAAGAGAATATTCAACTTTACCTGCTCATTTTAAAACTTCTTAAAATCCCTGTATATTGTAAAGTAGTAATCTATTTTAACATTTGGAGGAGTTCAACATGTATGACTGTACAGTTTATCCAACATAACAGGCTAATCCTAGACAGGACTGGGGTCCAGTTATGTTGAGGTGAACTGGGATGCACTCAATAGTCATTAATATAGTTTAATTGAGTTTTTAACATAATTTTTTAAATTTTAAAATGAAAAAAGAATGAAAATGACACAGAATTTCAAGACAAAATAATAGGAGATTAACAATGGTTAATATACTATGTACTGTTCTCTTCAAAGCAGTTGCTCAGATTACAAGATACAGGTATGAAAAAATGATCAATGAAAGCACAAAACATTCTTTTTGATGAAGTAGCAGAGATTAGTAGTATAATTATCTCTCTCTATTATATATATATATATATATATATATATATATATATATATATTTAAATACACACAGATAATCTTTTCCCTTTTCTCCTTCCCATTCCAGTTTTTCTTTCCTTTTGAGCATAATTTTGCTTGGTTTAACATAATTTTAAACCAAGCAAAAATGATCAAAACTATCCAGACATACCCTCAGCACCTACAGGAGAAGACATCATTTTTCAATTTCTATTTACTGTGTGTCAAGCTCCAGACCAAACATTTTACTGATGGAGCTCTGCGACATTATCATTATCTTAACACATTTTCCAATATGTGGGTATTATTAAGGCATTCAACAAACTATTTATTACTGATGTAACTAGGAATGTATTCATATTGAGTCCCATCCAAGAAAGTATAAGCATCTAATTAACGGTCCACAATACACTGATATTTCATAATGACACAGTATTTACACTCCAGAAGTAAAGAATGCCGACGTGTGAGTTAACCGTGTCCACTTGGAAGAGGGGTCTGAACAGAAACTTTGCTCTGGGACTTTCTTTCTCCTCATCACGCAGGGCTGGTTTGGTTTTGCTTTGCTTTGTTTTGTTTTGTTTTTTAAAGCAGTACTTCATTAGAAACTTTTGCTTTCCTGCTTTGTTTCTACTTTATAGAATACTGTTTTAGACCCCAGCTGCATCACGTCTGGCTTCCTATGTTATGTTTCATCCGTAACTGCTGGATGCTTGGACATATGCGACACTCACAGTATCATTCTAACTGAAGTCTTAAAGCCCTTACTTAAAAATTACAATGTAGAATATTCCTTTTGGAAACAGCCAACAAATCACAAGCACAGACCTTTTAGGAACTGGAATTATTAAAAGGTACCACTGAGACGCAGAGGCTGTGCCCTTTTGCTCTTTGTGTACAAGCGTCAGCTTTAATGTATATGGCTTTAAGTGAACACAGTGAATGGATGGGTGGATGTGAAGTGATGGGCACTGCCTGGATTAAAAAACAGCTATGAAAAACGTCATCGCTGATGTACGTAGAAAGCTCAAGAGTGCTGGGTGTGCACCAGAAGACTGAGAAGACATGAGTCCCTATAAGCCAGGCGCTAAACATTCTGGGTGGCTACATGCATGACTCAGAGGGCTGTCTGTCAGCATGATTCCCTGTGACCAGATGAACACTTGGCCCCCAGCACAAACTCACAGAAATACAAATATAAAATAAGGCATATAAATCTTGTTTCTTCATTTCAAAAGTATGTCAGCATTCAAATATTAACAGCCTTTAAAGGTATTTAGACTCACAGTTAAATGTTTATAACTTGCCTATTAACCTTTGAAAGTTAGCTCAAGGCAGTAACTTAATTCTCTGAAAATGAGCCCTCACCAGAAAATAAGCCACAGCATGATTTTTCAGGATGCTCATAAATAAGCCCCACCACAAAAATAAGCCCAGTTAAGGCTGTCAGACAGACAGACAGACACATTTAGTATGCTGGTTGCAACATGACACATATATTGAATTATAAAACATCAATATATAATTAAATATTAATAAATATTATTGGCATTAATAAATAATACCATAAATTAAAATTAGCTACTTGTCAATACTCAAGTGGGTGCCTTTGGATGAGAGGTAAATGCCTATGTAAGCAGATAAACTCGAGACTTATCGCCCGATGATCAGAGTACAGGCACAATCGACAAACAGCATGCACACTGGATGACAGACATGGTTGTGTCTAATAGGAATCTTTATAATTCAGTATGTTGAGCATCGTAACAGACATTCCCAATGCACTTATGTGAAACAAACGTTTTCTGAATTTTGGAGCCTGTACTTTTTCATCATTTTTGTGTGGCCCATCATGCTCAACTGTCTTCACTTTTGTTGCCACTCCTGTCTCCTAAGGCTTCAATGAACACTTGATTAAATGGAAAGTCTGTGAAGCCGGCCTGCAAGAGATTGTTACGTGGGTGAAGAATTCATGGGATAAAACCACCAACAGCAGGGTTGCCACTGCACTATGCACAGGCTACATGGACGAGACACAATCATTTAAGGAGAGCTCTGCTGCTAGAAAGGAAAGATTAGGCTCGGTGGAGTCGCAAGAAATTCAGGGCAAATTCTGGGGTTTGGAGAGTTAGGACAGTGTTCCAGAAGATAACAGGACTGTATGTGAATACAGACTTCTATACAGTAATAAATGATATCCCCTGAAAGTAAGCCCTACTGTGCCCTTTGGAGCAACAATTAATGTAAGACCAGTTTTATTTTCAGGGAAATATGATATATGCAGATATAGCTTGTGGCCTTGGCCTTTCCAGCATAAGCTGTTTTCTTTTATTAAGAACAAGAGTTAGTCTCTGGAACCATTATCTTATACTATGCAAATTCTCAAAACAACTGCTGCTTCAGTGACTTCATCTGATTTCCTCAGGAACCCAAGTATCTTTCAGAAAGTCATGGCACTAAAAGAGTGTCTACAAACAATGAATTTAGGGAAAAAGACAATATAATACCGACCGGAAGCAAGTACCATTTAAAATGTACTAGAAAACACAAGTCCTAGTTTACAGAAGGACTAACCGATATTTAGCTAGCATCTGCTAGACATACTGAGTGCGGTAGGTTAAATATACTGAGAAGAAACAAAAGACTGAGACGTGACAAGCTCCCCAGAGCCTCTCTCACACATCCAGGGAGCAGAGGAAGTGGGACGGAAAACCAATCTAGGCTAGGCCCTGTGCTGTGCGGCCAGCATAAGATGTCTCAGGATAAAGGATATAGCACAGTATTTAAGAGTCCCCGAAAACTCAATCGATTTGGACATATACACCATCAATGATACATATAAAAGACACTCATATGTCTATTTATAATTGTTTTATTCAAATTCTTCACGTGACTTTGAATTACTTGACACAGGCTGAGTCTAAAGACATTCAGACTTTTTAGTTATGGCTAGTTATGTTCAATAAGAAAGGTAAATAATGACATATTTCTGAAAATAGTGCCCTAATCATACCAATGCATGATTCATCCTAATTATAACATGCATTCATATTAATATAAATTAATTATAATCATGTACAATTATGTGATATTTATGTGATACGACATGACAATTATAATAATGTAATTTAAAACACTGAAAATCTGGAAAGGCTGCTTCTGAAAGACTCCACATAAAATACATACATAAAATAATATAGGTCTTTAAAATAATTGTCCTTTACATTATTTCATGATCTTCAGAACCATTCTGCATAGGCAGATGGAACTACTTGCTATGGTTAAGATGCTTACTTTTAAAATTCATGTGCTGAAACTGTGACACCAAGTAACACTATTAGGAAGTAAGGGTCTTTGAGAGGTGCTCAGGTCATGAGGGCAGAAATTTCAAGAAAGGGATGAATGCCTGTTATGGTTTAGATCTGGAAGTGTTGCCCAAGAGAGGTTCCATGGCGTAGTGGTTAGCACACTCTGAAATGTTGCCCAAAACTCATGTCCCAAAGGCTTGGTTGTTAATGGGCTTTGGGGAAGTGAACACGTAGTGAAGTCTCTAATTTTCTCAGGTGGATTAACCCACTGATGAGGTCATCAGTGATGGCATTATTAGGAGGTGCCTCGTCCACTACCACGCCCCTTAGGAAGACTCTCCACCTCTTCTGTGCCCTAAAATATCACCTACATGAGGGGCCAACCACCCCTACACTAAACCTTTCCAGAGCACCTACGCCCTACAGTCACACAATTCATAGCAGACCACTTTATCACACAGGAGAAAGGGGCTCACGAACACTAGACTTGCAGCAAATCTTAAAACCCAAGAAAGAATATATACACGTATGCATTTGTGTGTGACAATTTTGACAATACAGACTAATATATGTGAGAACTTTGATCTCAAACCTTGACTACTGCACTAATTTCAAATTTGCATATCCAATCTCCTAGTAATGAGCACATCTGAAGCTTAAAGATAAACTACACTAGAATAGTAATTTCAATAACTTAGTCACAAGGGATTCAAATAAAATAAATTCAAGGTCATATTATTAGAGAAATTGATTAAATAGATGATATCCTCCTTTAGAAGAAGCAGGTGTTATTGTTTGTATTTTTCAAGGGGAACAAAATTCTAAAATTACATAAAATACATGGATTTAGAATGAACTTGTACTGTATGTGAAGATCAAAAATACAATAAAAAGATGGTCTGGAATATATGAGAAAGCAGCAGAAAGAATCATAAATAAAGTACCGATAAGCAGACAGGACAAAGAATTTTTTAAAATGCAAGGATCTAGGGATGTGTCTGCTGATGATATTTCAGCATATATGGGTCCTAATCAAGTCAAAAGTACAATCTGAGCAAAATAAAAATGTAATTTAAAGGAAGGTGTAAGTTCAGAAAACTAAAACATGAAATGATTTAAACAACATCATCTTCATTTGCTTTAAGACTTACATCTCTCCTATTCCTTTACTACAAGTCTTTTTTCTACTCTCACTTAATATAAATAAGAGTTTATAATAGTTTATGGCTCTCCAACCTCTGAATTTAAGATGAATTTGAAATTTAAAATTTTTCCCAATATGCTGTATTAATATTCTAGAATCTATATGAAAGTTAGATAAACTTCCTAACATAAAAATAACATTATGTTTTAGATACTAGGACTATTTCAGATTGTTTTTACCTAAATATAGAGAGATAATTTAACATGAAAGAAATGGAAGCGATGGATGAAATTTACATAAAATGCCTACATACAAATAGAAACAAGACCATCAGTTCAATTTTAGTACTCATGCCGAATTTTGCCTGAAGTAGCCACTTCGCCAAAATTTGAAGAAAAGAAAGAAAACAACACGCACCCCAGAAGATCGACTTACTTTACAGTGGTCGTATTGGAGCTGCAGGGCTGGGACGTCTCCACCAATCGGCATTTGCTTTTTAAGCTCTTCATCTTTCATATTCAGCCACTTGATCAGTTCTTCTAAGGACGCCAGCAACCTGTTCCACTTCTCAGCACTGGCCTCCAAATGGGCCCTGTTGAGCAAGAACACTGGCCCCTGTTAGAAGTCTGGATTGCATTTACAGAATTATAGAACCTCCTTTAGCCAAGTAACATCGCGTGACCAACTAATGCTCACTTCCAAAAAAAAAAAAAATACTGTAAGAAACAGTTTTGTAGACTATGCTATAAAGTTCAGAGGATACTGGGGGTATATTTTAAATGCGTACCTCCACATCTCTAAGGCATAAATGAGAACTTCAAGAGGGATGTCCACAATACAATGTAAAATCACCAAGTAACTTGTGGTAACATATGCATTACATATACACAGATCCAAGGGTTTTTTCCCCCTTCATTTTATTTACAGATGGGAAGAAAGGATGAGAGAAGGAATAAGAGAAACTGTATGCATAATGTGCTTCGAAAGGCACACACTAGATGTGGTTACCACCAAGAGCATGGTAAAGACTTAATTTTTATATATTTTGTACCAGTTGATTATCAATCAATATGCAATGACAAATGATCATGAACATAGAGAACAACTGGGCTGAAACAACCGATTGCAGTACTTTATGCAGTGTTTTTATGGGGAAGTCTTTGTCTCAGTAATAATCTCTGGTTTAGCACAAAAACGCACCTTCAGAATTGCTCAATTATGGAGGTCATAATTGAAGAACATGTTTTAAAAAATACATTTTATGTAAGATTCCAATAAGAGCAAGAGCACTTGGAAACAGAAGTACAATAAAATCAAAGCACAAATTTCTCTTTGCTCTTGTTAGGGCCTTGGAAAAATCCCATGTACCCAGACTCAAGTCCACAGAGGGCTGGATTTGAAAATACGGGTCAGTAAGGAAAAGCTCCAGAGACTCATGACATGGGGTTTTCCTCAAAGATACATCATCCCTAGTGGATGTGGACTTAGGCCCCAGTGTGGTGCAAGGAAATTTCCTTGACTATCTGTGATTATTCAGGTTTAGGTCCAAGATCGATAGACATAGACACAGCCTCGTTATATAACTGTTTGCAAAAGGTGAAGACTTAGGAAAGACAAAGGGCTTACTTGGGGCAAACTCACCTACAAGAAACCTCTGTAAGTCACACTTCATATCTTCAAATATCACTCTCACTTTAACACTGCCATTACAATCCCCACTTCCATAAACTGGTTCCTTTACCAGGTGGTATGGAACCAACCCAACAGGCACAGCCACTATTGTCTGCAGACCTCTCAGTACAATATTTTCCTTACTAAAATGTGATTTATTTGAACATCTGTCTCAAAATTCATAGCTCAATTCCTAGTAACTCAAATGAATGTTTACTTATCATATTAGATGGTATTACCATCAACAGATATTCAACAAGATGATATTTTATTTTAAAAGTTCATGGTTTTTCAGAACTAGATATATTCTAGAAATCTCTATTCACATCTAATTGAAAACATCATAACCATACTCTATTTAAAAAACTGAAGTTCTGCATATCCTTTAAAATACCATGAACCAGTATTCTCATACAGTCACATGTAAAAGGCCAATTATCTTAAAATCTATTCACAGTTTCATTGCAAACTGTTTACTGTGAGATAAAGTACTCAACTCAAAAATGCTATGTATGAATCAAAACTGCTATGTTTGTGTTTATAGTTTGGATCTTAAATGTCACCCAAAGAAGCACATGCTAAAGGCTTGGTCACATCCTTTGCTGCTAGAGGGAGGCAGAGCCTCGTGGAAGTAAGTTAGGTCATTGGGGACAACACTTGAAGGCAACACTGGGACTCTGGCCTCTTCCTTACATCCTAGTCAGCATAGGATTAGCAGTTTCCTCCATCGGGCATTCCTCACCATGATGTACTTTAACACCACGGGTCCAAAAGCAATAGGGCCAAGCAGCCATGGGCTAAAACCTCTGAAACCATATACCTTTCTCTTCCTTAAAAGTTTATTTTCATCCAGGCATGGTGGCAAATGCCTATAATCCCAGCATGCTGGGAAGCTGAGGCAGGAGGATCATACACACAAGCCCAGCCTGGGCATTTAGGAACTTAGTGAGACTCTGCCTCGATAAGAAAGGACTAGAAATGTATCTCAGTGCAAAGGCCTAGGTTCACACTCTAATACTGCAAAAAACAAACAAAAAAATTGATTGTTTTCTTTTAGGTATTTCATCACAGTAATGGAAAGCTAGCACTGTATACTATAGTAAAAAATAATGTGAACACAGAAGGAAATTCAAAGTATTTTTAAATTCTCTGAGAATAGATGATAGAAAATGCATTTTATTTTCCCACATTTACTATTGTTTGTTCCACAGGTGCTGACTGACCTCAATTTACTGTGCTTTCACAATGTCCTGATTCTGCTTGAACTCAGTTTCTCTGTGTTCCTATTGATTAATTTTAGTCCAAATATGTAATTACCTTTCCCTGATAAACAATAATTTCACTTGTCACAGAGCAAAACTCAGTAATTCCAATAACATTAACTGAAAACTCTGTAGTTATGAGCCACGCTGCAGCTAGCCCATATGACTGAGCTGCTGCAATTTCTTCCCAATATTTTAAAACACAAAACACGAATCAGAGGAATCAGGTCTTGACTTGGTGAAAAAGTGCTTGATCTCTCTGTGGGCAAAGAACTGACGCTTGCACCCTGACCTCTATTTCAGATTTGATCCTGCAGCTTCGAAATTTGAATTTCCACTCATTAATCAGTAACTAAGCCACACATTATATTCCTTTGCAATCAGTTGCACACATGTATTGAAGAGCACTCAAACATCTTTTCCAATGCAATTAACACTTTTGATGGCACAAAAATAATAAAATGGATCACTGAACCTTAACCACATTTACCACCTGAAGGGCTATCTATAAAGATGAAGCCAGTATTTTTTAAGGAGATGCTGAAGTGGCTTTGAAATTAGAAAAGATTGGAATACTTATTTCTCTGCATCTTTACTTTCCCATAGTAAAAAAGCAAGCTTGTTTGGCAGCATCTCTTTCTGGCAAATCCGCTCTATTTATTTTCCAATAGACACACCTCTGAGTTTAGTGGATTACTACCATATGCTCATATAAATACATGCTTCTGTAGTAACCTTCAGTGTTCCTGATTCATTTTCATTCTTTTATCTTGAAAGATGCAAGTATTTTCCTGGGAAGTGGGTTGAATTTTTAGTAAGAAAAAAAAATTAACTTCTATTTGGCTCAGTTGTACTTTCTCAATGTTACTATAAAGATTTTAAAACTTAAATCTCCCAAGATCACAGGTAACAGGTCATCAATCATGTTTTCTGAATCTTTATTTAAAACACTGGTTTCTCTATGTATCTGAGGGTTCTCGTTAGCTTATCCTAACTTCCTAACTGCTTCAATTCATTCTTTGGGTACTTCATGTGTACAAAGCATAAGCACTCTCACTAACTAGATAACCTACAATGAAGTCTACTACAGATAAACCTTCACACTAGTTATCTTTCTTTAAATATTATCATTTTTACTACACTTTAAAGAGCATAGGAATTCGAAAACTTATAGAACACAAAAACTTGTCAGAAGATAAAGAAGTACCAAAATGGTACTTCATTATTTACATATAGTAGAAAAGTAACTATAGTAGAAACCACTAACTAATATCTGTTTTAAATTGCCAGTAGTCTCTCCTTTTACAGAAACTGTATCTTCAAACAAATTATCAATTCTTCTCCAATGTGAAGACATGAAATAAAATACTGTAAGTGAAGAGAGTTACTTGCTAAAAGAAAATTGTTCTTCATTTATTAGGTATATATATATATATATATATATATATATATATATATATATATATATATATATATATATATGGAGCACCCATTCTGCTGTCAGGTACCCACTGGTTGAGAAAAACAAATGCAGTAAACAGTTCTTGGGCCAAAGTAAAAGAAATGCAAGTAAAGCAAAGGTTCCCCAAGACAGGAAACCTGGCCATAATTTTATGTGGAACTATGGCACAGGGAAGGTGGGAACATCTTCAGAAAGTGGTAAGAATTTGGAATACAACCCAAAGTCCAAACTCTTCCACTACACTGTTCTCACCACAGGCAGCATTTAAGAGGACCGACAGAAACTGCCCAGATAGATCTGTGGACAGGTAAGCATACATTTGGAAAGTAGATCTAACAAAGACTTAATGGCCCAAATTCAGAAGAGACAAAGATACAGTACCTCCTATTGTGAAAGAGAATAAACTTGGCATTTGTTCTACAAATGTAATTGTTTTCTGGGTTATAATAAAACCTATAGATAATAAATAGTCATAAGGAAAAATACTTAATTACTGCAAAAAATAATAGGAAACATTAAAAGAAGATTTTTTTTCCTGCTCTTAGAAAGGAATTAAAAACTACCAGAAGAAAACAATCAAGTCCTCACAAGTTAGTCTGTATTGAAAACAACCGTAAATTTATGCCTCTATCACAGCAATCACCAGCAACAGGTAGCTATTTAAATTTAGCTTGATTGCAATTAATAAAATTTGAAATTCAGTTCATCAGTTTTACTAGCTGTACTGTATGTACTTGATACGCCACACATAAGTAGTGGGTAATCTACTGACCACAGCAGTATAGATAATACATTTTCATCATGACACAAAGTTTAGCTGGAAAGTGCTGCTCCAGGGAAAAATGAGAAGAAAGCAATAGAATCTTCCTCTATTAGATTTGGTAAAAGGAGATTTTTTTAGCAGTTTTATAATATGATTAATAAAATAGGTTCCTAAAGCTAAAAGTGGTAACAATGACATTGTAAAATGTGGTTGTAAATGATGTAGATGTAAATGATGATGTTAAAGATTAATTTTCTCTAAGGGCTTTTAAAATGGTGCCCTGCATTTTTAAGAGGATCATAAAATAACAGGAAGATAGAATTTTATCTTTGAACTCTGTTTTCATTAGATTTGACAACTTCACTGGCCTTTGAAACCATATGTTAATAAGGATCTGTATTAAACATTATTAAGCTGATAAGTGGATAATTAATATCATCTTACACTAAATAAATTTAACATAAAAATTTAAGCTATGTCATTCATGGCACTGAATATATTTGTAGGTTTCCAATTCATACTTCCCAGGAAGCATAAAATATTATCAAAATCCCACATTTTCTAGCTGAAGTTTCAAATCTTTAACTATCTCCTCTTATTCTGATCTACCATGAAATACCAAATAGTACGTGTTGTTTTCAGATTGCTAAATAACATTCGGCACATTGGATTTCAGCAATTTAAAAGCTTAATCATGGTCATGAAAAAGACTGTAAAATATTACTTAAGATATTAAGCCTCATGTTATTTCATTTTCTCAGTGACCACACACACCACAGGAGGTAGTGCACATAAAGCACTTAGGGTAGACTGGGCACATAAATATTCTTATTATGATCTTTGGCAGATATCCTCTTTCCTCAAAGTGGCAGGAAATTGTGCCAATGTTCTCTGCCATGACAATATCTACTTCAGCACAATCAGGACACAAGTGAAAACACAGAATCCATGAATATTACATCCTCCACGGAGCAGAAAGCCATCAGTTAGATGACCTCATCCTCAGAATAAGAGTGGAGTAAGGCCACCTACAGAGAGGCAGGTTTGGGGCTAAAATGGAACCATAATCCTTTAAAATAGGAATGTGGTGAATATGATAAAAAAAAAAAAGTCATCTGGAATCACCTCACCAATCATAAGTAGCAAGTGTCCAGTTACAGTAGAATAAATGTTATTTTACATTTGTTAGGGCAGCACTTGGCAACCCAAGACTACTAACAGGAAAAGGGTATCGTCGTCATCGGTGTCAGAAGCTGGAAAAGTAGACCAAAAAAGTTCAAGCAGGAGAAAAAACAATGAGATCAGTTCTGACTTTACTAAGATGTCTTACAATGAGCTCCAAGCTGGGAATAACATGTTGGTGGAGGGCAAAATGAGGAAAGAGTTAAACAACTAGAGATTAGTAAGTTCAGGAAGATAAGGGGCAATTAAAACAGCTAAGAATTCCACAGTTAGAAATACTGGAAGATGTAAATTTGTGAACATTCTACAGGTAGTTGGAATATGATCAATTTATTATCTGTATACTAGATAAAATTATAAAGTTAGATAATAGTAGCTGAATGGGCCACGGACAGAATAAGCAACTGAAGAAAGAACCATAACCTTAGTATAAAGGAGTGTCGCTTCACGGATGTAGGGTATACAACTCTGACTTGATACACCTGATTGTACGTTCAGACAGGCGCGATGGAGCCCAAGAAGATGTGTGCTCTTGTGTCTCCCGGAGACAGATCATCTCAGGGGCACCAAGGTCACAGAGGATCCTGCTTGAGTCCCAGGATGACTGAGTCCATGGGACTTTTGAATAAAGGATATTGGAGGTAAAATAAAAAGAAACTTGGGAATTAAAATAAAAAGTTGCCAGTATGGACACTGACAACAGAAGTGATAACTAAGGAAAATAATGGTGAATAGAAAGTGAAGAGGGCATCCAGATCAAGCAGACACACACAGCAGCTCCCGCAGGTTAGGGAGAGGCAGGAATAAGATGACGAAGGGTGGGATAATGGATGCGTCATGTCTAAAGAGAGGATGTCGAGAGATGGAGATGCAGCATTTAAGAAGTACCTGAGAGGCTGTCAATCTCCCTCTTATCCCTGTGTGACAGGACTCTTGTTTCAGCCACAGCAACTGCTGGTGGCAGTTGGTGGCTGGTACTCTGTTGCTTGGTGTCCACAGCAGTGATAATTATTCAGAATATTCCTTCCCATTGGCCTCTAGGAAGGTGGTGACATTAGTGTCTATGAAGAAGTGCTTCAAGCAAAGCAGGCGATTACAGCAAAGGCAACTTTAAATTAATTGGAGAAGAAAATAGCAGAAGAGTCTACAGAAATAGTATAGACACAGGAGAATTTGAACATAATAGAGCCTCAAAGGAATCTTCTATTTGAGGGTCTCTCTTGGGAAGCCTCCTTGACCAGAGACTGACTGCTGGGAATTCTGTGTCATTCTGGGGTTCAGTCTGTGAATAGCCCTGCTGAGCTCACACTGGAAGCTATGTCCTCCTCCTGGCCTCTGGCAGGATTTTCCCAGCATTACAGTTCTGGTGATGTTGATCTGGTTCTGTTTTGTACTTGTTCAGACTCCTGCCAAGAAAAATGGACACTGGGGATCTTCCCTAAAATTCCCAACATTAGTAAGATGATTAAAAAAAAAAAAAACCCAAGATACTGTAGGGTGAGTTTCTCTCTTGAATTAACGAGTGCCTAACAAAGTGGCAATCCATGAGAAGAATACTAGTTACCAGTTATGGAGCACTTAGCATGCACCACTGTTGTAAGCCCTTTTATAAGATCACCATGCCAGCCCTGGAAGCAGGGTCCTCTTAATTCACACAGGAGGAAGGAGAGGCACATAAGAGTGCAGTAACCTACCCACTGTGGCAAAGCCAGTGTCTGAAAGTGGTCAGTCTAGCTCTAGACTGCAACACCACTAAACACTACCCTGCACAACTTTTTTCCATCCCTGCCCCACCCCCCAATCTGTGGATTGAACACAAGGCCTTTGCACTGAGCTACGTCTCCAGGCCTTGCTAAGTTGCCCAGTCAGCCTTGAACCCACGGTCCTCTGACCTCAGCCTCTAAAGTAGCTAGGCTTAGAAGTATGTGCTACCACACCTTCCTCAGGCAAAGATTCTTTTGATTCTTCTGGATTATATAATCCTGATCTTCTTCCCTTCCTCCAGCAGCTGATGCTATGACCTATTTCCTTCCCACCAAACTCCTTCTTTCCTTAGCTTTGGACCATCTCTCTTGAGGTTCTCTTTCCTCTTCAAAGACAGCCACTTCCCAGTTTCCTGTGCAAGCTTCCCCTTTCCTTCACCTATTCCTTATACATCAAGGCTTCTCCAGCCTCTGTGCTTTGCCTTCTTCTTATGTTTCCCCCTTTTGAATGGTTAACTTACAATGGTTACCTGTCCCTTCTCTCTGGTTAACACCCGCCCCTCCCAACCTGTCTACCACACATACATATCTCTTTTGAAAAGCACATATCCATCCGGTGGCTACTTCTACCTGCTCTTGGACACCTCATCAGTACCTCCACAAGGCAAACTGAGTTCATCCAATCTCTCTTCCTTTTCTTAGAAGCTGAAAGGATCACTTAGCAGGTCTGCCTGGCTTCAAAACTAGGATCGTGCAATGCATGCTCCATGGTCGTAAGACAGAGATCTTTCCAAAGTTCAAACAGAGCTGGGTTGCCCAAACAATTCCAAATCCCATCACCAGCGGAGCAGAGCTTGTTACACACAGAGGCTCTATGATTTGAGTCTCATCTCTCTCCTCACCTTTATTCTACCTACAGTCTCTTCCCTACCACACCTCCAGCAAGTATCTTCTCAGCAACCATGAACTTGCTAAATTTTATGAAAATGTATTGTTTTAAGCCTTTTGCATAGATGCTCCTCCCCTCCCGACTGAGTCTAAGGAAGAGCTCCACACCTTCCAAGGGCTCTGCTTAGGAATCACCTTTTTTCTGAGGCTTTAATTATGATCTGAAGTGAAAGTTACCACTCTCTCCTATGGGCTCTACCTTAAGTTGAACTGGTCTGTGAGCCCTTAGGGACATGGACTCTCTCTTTATTTGTAATTAGCAATGTCCTAAGAATAGAACTAAGCTTCCATTAAATGCTTGAAGGAATATGTAAATCTCCTGAGGTAGGTTATAAGGTGATTATTTTGATTCACTCTCATATTGATTATTATATTTTACCAGAATGTATGATCTGTCTTTGTGCAGAAGTCTACCAATACAAGCATATTATTAAGTATTTTTCCATCTGTACTATATGAGATCTTTTTTATAGGGTAGAAAAAAACAAATCTAATTTTATAGGTATGGGAGAAACCTCCCAAGAAAGCCCAAGACTTTTTTTTTTTTTTTTTCCTGTAGCTTTCCACTTGGAATGATCTGTTTATCACACAGGCCATTATAAAATCCTCCTGCCTAAAGAGGTCATGCTCTAAACTCTCAATATTCCAGGACCTTGTAGACAATCTTCACTACAGCCAGTCCCATGGCTTTTAGTTCATTAGCTTAGATTTCTGTTTCACTAGACCCTCAATGAGTGCATTTCATTGTAATTTTAACATTTTTATTTGTTTATATTTATGAGGAACAGAAAGTTGAGACCTGATGAGATCGTGCCAGTTGAAAATTCAAGTCTTACTCGAGCATTGTTTCTCATTAATTTCCTATTTAAAAAGTACAATTTGCTGATGTTGACATCATTTCCAGGGGAATCTCTGGACAGAGGAGTAATAGCTAAATCTACAACATCACATCAGAAAGAAAATTGTAACAAATTCATATGCAATACATAATCATTGAAGATTTCTGCTCTCTCTAAAGTTACTGGGTGGAATCCCAAAATCAGCTGAAGCAGACATCTCAACACACTTTGTGTATGAAATGGTGAACTAGATGCTACAGAGATTGGCGGATTAGTGGGCAGACTCCACAGATATTAAGGTCCTATCAAACCATCCCATTTAATTTTTGCAATAATCATTGCAAAAATATGTATAGTCTGATTTTTAAGGTACAAGTTACTAAGTAATTTGCTTATAATCAGAGAACTAATAGTAGCGTCAAAGAATCAAGTCCAAGATCAATTGTTAAGGCTGTGGATGGAATACAATGTTACAGAAGGAGAAATTGATCTATCACTCCCTACGGACATTCTGCTTTGATTTTTGCTTAATAGCATGTTCCTTAGTCAGTATCTTATAAACTTATACCTAATGAGAAACTGCCTACCAACTCTAAAATATTCTTGACCCCCATTAACACTAATCATTCTATCACGCTGGATAATTTTTCAAGGTCTTTCCCTAGTAAGAATTCTGGCCCTGAGGTTCATACTTATTTAATATTCTTCTTTCCAAATGCAGATATGCATTATCAGGTTTCCATTTTAGTATCAATAAGAAATTTTTGTTCTCTTTAAATTATCTTCAATTTGATCAAAAACACATCATGATGAACCAAGAATATGTTCAAAGGGGTGGGGATGTGGCTCAAAGGTACAGCTTTTGCCTTGCATGCATAAAGCCCTGGGTTCGATCCCCAGCAACAAGAAAAAGAAAATAAAAATTAAGGATGAAAAAAGAACATGTTCAAAGTCAGTGTCCAAAGATATAGACTGAAGTCCTGGCTCTGCACTTATTAGCTCAAAAACTTGGCAAGTTCTTTATATTCATTAAACCTCATTTCCTCATGTAAGAAAGGATTTTTACAATCCATTTTACTAGGATTTTCCAAATACAGTCATATGTCACTTAAGCAGTACATTCTGAGAAACACATCGTTAAGCACTTCTCTCATTGTGCAAACATCATAGAATAGAATTATACAAAGATGGCTATGACATCACTAGGCAATATATTTCTGTGGGACCACACATTGTATATGCACTTGGTCACTGATACAACCCTTGCCATGCAGCGTATGAATGTACTAATTAATGCTTACAAAGAACCTAACACAGTCCTTGCTACCAACATAAAAGCCCAGACATTAGCAGATATTGGCAGGATTGTTATGAGCAGTATTGCATAGTTTAAAATATAATATGGGCGTCTGTGGACAGTCAGCAACAAGAGGCAAGAGAGCACTGGACATTATGAATGGGGCTAAAAATATAACCATGAAAATAGATTTTGCTTTTAAATCTTAAACTACTTTGAAAGAGCAGCATTGGTGGTCTACTGCCCTTTCTCTTTCTAATATATAAAAATTAAAACAATCTGCCATCCTTTGTTTTTCTTTCTTAGATGTTGACTCTTCTGACCTGATGCTAGCAGATTTTGCTTTCAAGTCGTTCCATCTTTGGTTCATGTCATCCAGTCGATGCTGAAGCATAGTAGCCTCCTCAGAATTCCCCAGAGCTTTTACCATCTTCTGCCTGTTTCCATCAATGCTTTTAAATATGTCATTATGGGCATCAATTTCCGCCTGGATGTCCTGAAGAGAAAAACAAAGGATAATGCAAATGTGAGGTATCAGCGTCAACGTTACTTGTCATTTCTATGTAAAGCTTTTTTATTTTTTTTATTTGCAGATGAGTTGCTTTAAAGCAAAATAATTCATCCTGAATTATATGATAATGACTTAGCATTTCCATAATTTTCACACTGAAAATAAGTCTTTAAATTTTCAATATGTTGATCTTCCACATCTTAAAAACACAACATATTGTAATCTAAATTTCATGCATCATTAAGTTAAATGTTAGTATTCCAGAGTCAATGAGCAATTTTTTATTTTTTATGTAACTGTCATTGTTCAGTCTTTGAATGTTACATATTATTTAGATTCTTTCTCCCTTTTCCACATGGGTAAAACCTCCCTAAAAATCTGAAGTTTCTGTATGTTATTCTCTTATATAATTTTAAACATTTTCCCTATTTTGACAAACTTGTAAGTAGCTTGCCCTTTTAATTTTGTAAAATTTATTCTACAATTTTAAGCAATATTTTTGCATTCAAGATCATCTTCAGTAAGAAAACTAATAAAATACTATTTTCTTCTATTAAGTAGAAAAATAGTTAATTTTTATAAGATGAGTTTGAGTTGAAGATGAATAAAGTAAAAATTATACATAAAATTTGGTCATACTTTAAGGAAGCATTTAGCAGATTATAAAAAAATTAACACATTGAGTAATATTCAGTTTTAAAACAGAAGTGCATACTTATGCATAACTTAATTTTTAATGCAAATATTTAAATTATCGTATGTAACTGAATTACATGTAACTGAAAAGTTATACATTAAAATATTTTTTTAGAAAAACAAAAAACCAAAGCTAATATAATGTACATGAGGTTTACTGATAATTTTAGTTTTCTTTGTTATACTCCTCTGAGTTTCAAACGTTTCTTTTTTCTTGTTTTTTCGTCCCGTTCCCCCCCCACCACCTTTGGTACTGGGAATTGAACTCAGGACCTTGCACTTATCAGACAGGCACTTGTGCCACTAAGCTATATCCCAGCCCCTCAAAATGTTTCTATAAAAAAGCAAGACTTCTTTTTGCAATTAAATAAATCAATGGCTTTATTATTCTCTCATTATACTATTGCCAATACATATAAATTGGACAATTGTCTTTCCATCCTGAATTAAATGGAGGCAACCCAGGCGTGACTAGCTTTGGTGTGACAGCCACTGACAATCAACAAGTGAGTGTGAGCACAAAAACAGACACCAGCATGGGCCACAGAGGTGGGTACTGGTCTCTAAGGCAGTAACAGAACATGTATTAGCAACTCCTCTGAGAAACACACAAGGACTCTGAAACAGCAAAAAGGCAGCAAACTCTTAAACACAATAATTGTATCATCTCCTCATCCTAAGTTTTCCTTCATAAGCCTCTACTACAGTCTAAATGTTTGTGACCCTGCAAATGCTGTACATTGAAATTCTAACCCAGAATGCCATGGTTATCGCAGGTGGGCCCTTCGGCAGATGATGGTCCTTATTAGAGAGGCCTCACACAGCTGCCTCGCTACTTCCACCTTTTAAAGACATAGCTAGAAGATAACACCTATAGACCAGGAAGTGGCCCCTAGCCAGACACCAAAGCTGCTAGTGCCCTGGTCTTGGATTTCCCAGACTCCAGAACTGTGAGAAACAAGGTTCCACTGTTCGTTTATAGGCTACCTAGTTCAAGGTATCCTGTTATAGTAACACAAACTGACTAAGCCTCACTCTAATTTCTTCAATTCAAATGGCATCGTAATAACTTACACAGCAGTTCCCTAGATATCCAGAATGCTTTCATTCTTTTAAATTTCATTTCTGTTCAGTATCCATCAAGAACCAAGACTTAGAGACCTACATGTAAGTGACCATTCTTCAATTACTCACAGGCTTTCACTAACCAGGAGCATTCACAGAAAGGTCTCTCAAAACTCACTACAGCAATTACTAACATTTGGAAGGTATCACGGCCCTATTATCATTTCTGATGGGACTTGTGATGATTACCTTGCTGCTAGCAGGGTCAGATTTGAAGAGTGGATGAGATGAACACATCGTTTGAGTGACACTGCCTACAAGATCTATGACTGGCATTTGCAATTCCATTTATCTCTGAAGCTATGTGACCCTAAGTGGCAAAGTTAAACCAAGTCCATTTGCAAAGTGTGGCCTGAATTCCAGAATCAGGTCTAATCTCTGCGCAAAACCTGAGATTGTTGAATCGTAAATCTTGTAAGAGGTGTCAACAGAATTTGTGTTCATCTCACATGGGTGACAACGATAGAATAGTTTCATGCCAGGAACCATGCTGTTTAAGAGATTATACCAAAGAACTTTCAGCTATCTTTTTCTTCCATCAAGTTTCTATTTGAAGCATCTAAAACTAAGATAATGATGAGATTGTCATTTTCCACACATAACAATGCCTAATCCAAGCAATGAAAAGCAGAAATGGACGAGGCAGCAGGAGAAGATAGCAGTATGATGATTAAGTTTCTTCCACTAGGCCTAGTTCCTGGCATGAAACTAATCTATTTTTGTATCTTGAAATGAATTTTAAGGGATCTCAAGAGCTACACATTAAAGGTTAGAAGGCAATGTTTGCTGTGACCTCCTATCTGCACGACTGCCATCTTTCTCAAGAAGTTCAATGACATAGTCAGCAAAACAACTCTTTATTCTCCACTGCCAAAGAAAACCTGGCCTCAAATTTCCTGTGTAAGTTTCTAAACATCAAGATCAGTGGACCACACCCAAAATCGCAAGGCAACTCAAACCACTTGTCCTGTTGTAGCCTGATCAGACTACTTGCTTTCTTTTATAGTCAAGAAAAGCAGAAAGATAGAGGGCATCAGGATGCATAAATAAGAACCTTCCCCCAGCATCAGGAAGTTAGAGTGCCATAAAGTAAACTTACCTCCTCAATTCAAGTCAGGTAATGTGTTTTTCACCATGGAAAGAATGATGAGTGGAATAAAACAGCAGGACTGCAAACTGGCCCAACCAACGATGGGAAGGACTTCTATAAAACATTCTTTAAGGGCACTAGCAACGAGCATATGCCCATGTTGGATTGCACCTCTCAGTATGTGGAAAACCCTTCCACACACGAACACCATCAACAGTTAGGAAGCAAATCGATAACCAGAAAATGATCAAAGAAAAGGAAATCAGCATACATTATTCTCTAATTTAACATTTTCTGGCATATTTACTTTGCCAAGTATGCTAAAGGCTCCTAAAAGCAGAAAATCATCCTCTTATCCCTTCTGTATCATTTATAGACTCTGTTACAAAGAATGAGTCTAATGTAAAATAAGACACATAGATGATACATGGATAAACATGCAAACAAGTGCACAAAAAAAAAAACCTATGGATAGGTTCATCTCGATTAACTAGCAAATTAATCACTGTAGTGTCAAAAGAAAACAAAGAGCTGGAATGGAATATAGGAATCATTTTGTTCAATTTCTCCACTTAAATTTTTTTTTAATAGGAAACTAAAACTTAGAAGCCTGTGCAGCAAAGTCCTATGTAAGTTTTCACTGAAAATTTAGAATTAAACACAATTCATAAATCATTTTCTTTCACAGATCCCTGTGCAATGACACACGGCTTTTAAAATCAAGATGCCAGCAAGGGAGACTAGAGATCACAACCCTGATGTGGCATCAAATGCTAAAATAAATTAAAGTCCCCAGGAAAGAAGGATTACTCTAGCTGCACAGCTGGAGACCCAGACCTGCTGATGCTCACCTCTTGTCACCTGCCAGCTTGTCTGAAGGTTAAACAGCACCAAACAGTTCCTAATAATTAGGATGGGAGTGTAATCTATCTCCCAACACAAAGCCATGCTCTTCCAAGCATTTAACACAAGTCAGTCATGTGCACGCAGGGCTACAGCAAGATAGTCAAGTAGCTGAACATTTGAAAACAGGGCAAGAGAAATGTCTGGGACCTTAAGTATAATGTTGAAAAGGTTTACAACAACCAGTAGATAGAAAACAAGGATTGCATATTTCATCTACAGAAACACCACTACCTTTCATAAGAGTCCTCCAGAATACGGCTGGAAAGTTTAGCAGAGATTTACAGATAAACAATTACACTTTCTGCAAACAACACCTGCCATCAGGTCAAAATAAACTTCACAAAGAGAGAAGCATTCATTTATTTCTTTATTATTTTTTTACTAACTCTACAACTGATAAAATATCAATCACCATGGTCTTTATATGGGTATTTCCTCATTCCCACAACCCACAGTGACAGAACCACAAACACTTTCTAATGAGTATCACATACAAATTGGCTTATAATAATAGTCTATGCTCAAGTAGTACTCAGTAAAAATCTTTCTTCAAATTACAACAAAGGGAACTGCTGGAAGCCTCCGACAGGAAACACATTAAGAACAGTACCACCAAGAAGTGCTCCACATCTACTGTATTCCTAAGAGATCCCCCCTCTTTGGGTCTCTATGACACCATTTTGGTTTGTTTTTTCTAGAGCATATTTACCTAACCCTACAGGGCCACAGGATTGTTTTCTCTGAAGGAGTTTTGACCCCATTACAGAAAGCCAATAAGTGAGGTTAGCAACAACTTCCCTATTATGTCCCCAAAGCTTGGGCTAAATAAATAATGTGAACCATTAGGGGAAAATAAGTCTACTGTGCCTTTCACAAATCAGGCCAGATCTCAGAGACAGTTTAGGACTGATCATCAGGAGCTCAGGGGGATTACTGCCAGAGTTTTAACTTGTGAAAACGAAGAATCACGACTTTTCAAATGTCAGATATACCTACATAATAATACAATAAATGAAAGTCATCATCAAAGGTTATTATGTCACATGCAAATATGTATTGAGACAGCATCTAAGGTTTCCAAGGTAATAAGTAGTTGCAATTAATTACCCGATTATTTATTGATTTCAGCCAATTATTCATTATTCTATAACCTGCATTTTCTTCTCACAGCTAATCTCAGATTTTAACTACTCTCTGAATCATGATTTTACCAATATTACCTCACAATCAAAGCTCCACAGTAGACTTTATAACTTGACAAATGACTTTGTACAAAGAATATGTAATGTTTGCCCATTATGTATGATTATAAATATATGCAAGACAACAAAGTAGAAGCTTCTAATTGTAATGAACTACCAATTAACTGCACTTTCAAGATAATCTAAACAAGCCAATGTGCAATAAGAGAACCAATAAACAAACTGTATTTGAAATTCGAACATAGCAAAAACTGCTACAAACAAAAATCTTTCACACCCCCAAAAAATGCTCCAAATCCTTGACTTGACTCTATCCCCTTGTCTCTGAAACACTATAAATCATAGAAAATTAAAATAAGTTGGCTTCTTTTCTAAAATGTACCCTATGTCAGCAGACTTGATCTGCACACAAACACTAGTTTCTTAAGAGTATTTATTAAATGTTTCAGATGACCGAGTCTTTGTCTCACCTGGATCCCCAAAATCAGACTGTGTAATCAAACTTGAACAAATTTGACAAAGTGATTATGAATTCTTGCACTTGAAATATTTCAAAGTACAACCATGGGGCATGCAACTCCTCTTTCATTCCTGATCAGTGTCAAAGCAGTTTCTATTGCCCAGAAATCTCTGGATCTCTTCCCCTTATGTGAGTGAGTCACACACACACACACACACACACACACACACACACACGATCTCCTTTCCTTCACCCTGAACTCCATCTTAAAATCTCAGTTTCAATGCAATTGCTCCAGAAAAGATTTCACATACACTCAGATTAAATAAGGCTACCACTGCTGAGACCAACTCCCTCTACATGTGCTTAATTATACACTTTCTTGTCCTTCAAAACTTCCTTGCTTCTCTTTCACCCCGCCAGGCTCTGTGTAGCCTCAAGCTCCCCATTCACTCCATCTCTATGCTCAGACCAGTTGTCTGGTACTTCAATAAAATTCACTAAATATTAAACAAACAAGGAGACCTTGGAATATGAAGCTTGCTGAGTTTCATCCAGGACACATCTGCTTTAAAATTAGGTATTCAAATTGAACACAGTTGTATAGTGTAAGTTTTAAAAATCAGAGTCCTTGTCAAGGAAGTAAATGCCATAAGGAAGGGTGGCATGGGGTGGCATCTGTCCACACAGTCACTATGGACAATGTCCTTCCTGAAGGATTTACAGAAACAGCAGTGCTACCCGGATGCACATTAACAAACCATCCCTGGAGCCTAAAATCAACAATAATGTATCACAGAATTCAAATTAACAAGAAGAGAGGATTCTGAATGTTCTCATCACCAAGAAATAATAAATGCTTGAGATGATGGATACCCTAAGTAGTCCAAGTTGATCTATTACACTATGTACAAATGTATCAAAACATAAGTCTGTACCTCATAAAGAGACATGATTATCTGTCAATTTAAAAATAAAAACAAAATCTTTGGAGAACTACCATTATCATTACTCATCTAGGAGCAGAGCTACATACATTAGTAAAGATGACAGTCACCAACATGTTACTGAGTGAAAACTATTCTTCCATCCTCTGTGATTCCTAAAACAAAGGAACAAAGGCAGTAGGCAATCCAATGGCTCCAGTATCAGTGTGATAGTCACCAAAACCACACTTCCTTTAGTAAGTACTTTCAGGGAGGAAATTGATTCATTAAGATCAGAGTGGCAAGAAAAGTAACCCCCAAGCCAGATTTTGGAGAGGTTCTTTATGTTTCCAGTCAACTGTGAGTCTGTACTCTCCAGGAGGTCACCCTGGGTCCCAGAGCCACAACCCTTGACACTTCCATTAGAGAATGCTGATCTGCTTGCTGAGGCATATCTTGCCCAAGGTCCTTCTCCCCCGGAAAGAATTTTCTCCTCTTGGGTATGCATGATTATGTTCCTTGATAAATTGTTACCTTTTGAGAACACAATGCATCCTACCTCCTGGGTCCCAGGTGATTCCAATATTGCTGTTTTAGGAAATCAGAAAGAAGCACCAACTGCAATTTGCTTTATCCTGCCTATGTCTAAAACCACAAATCTGACATGGTACATCTCAGGACTAGATACTCAACCATGTGTCAAACACTCATATGTGAATCAAAATCACAAAACCACTGGACTTCTCTAAAATTCAAAACCATCAAGTAGACTATCCCTTTTGACTTAGCTCTGTGAATTGCAGAAGGCCTGCTTTCATCTGGAAAGTTTAATCATCTGATCAGAACTCTGTATAACCAACTTGGAAGGGTTCACTGAGCTGTCTGCTCTCCCTAGTAAACACGGCAAAATTCAGGTCCACTTTTCTAACAAAGGACCCTGATTTTCTTAAAACCTCAAATGGCTTCTGGAAAAAAGCAAACTTACCTTTGATGCCTGGTTATGATCATACAAACAGCAGACTGAACAATTAAAACTGTCAATATGAGAAATATTAAATCACTAAAGTTATAGGACTGTCTCTAGAAACTTCCTGTCCTGATAAGACAAGACTGAGGGGACTCAAATTAATGGATTCCTACCTCTGTTACTCAGCTTCTGAACTCATCCCAAGGCTTTTGTATCAGAGCAGTAAGCCTTGGTCTTTCCCTAAAACTGGACTTATTGCTTTCAGATTTGAGGACAGTAAGTACTGTAGTTATATCTGCTAGGTGTAAGGCAGAGGTATCTTTCCATAAGTCCAGTTTCCCTGGAAATGAAAAGATGTAACATAAACTCAATATATGAGACAGATTTTGTGAAAATACACAACGGACTTTTTAAAAAAAATCTCTGAGCTGGGGGAAAACATATTCATATATGACAATTTTGCACAGATGAAATATGGCAGAGAGATTAATTTTCATTTCGATTTTTATAAAGGTGTCTAACACAAAAACAAACATGTGGAGAACCTTTGACTGAGAACTGCTGCAGGATTACTTCTTTGAATTTGCCCCCTGCCTCAAAAAAAAAAAAAAAAGTCACAAATTATGTCTTTAAGTGGCCTTCTTTTACTGTCAATTCAACTCCTAAAATAAGAATATGAACTATTCAGACACTAAAGATAGTACACTCACACCACAGAACATCTCACTCTGCTCAATAAATGGCTGGAAGACTAGGGCAGGTTACTAACCTCTGGGATCAGACCTAAGCTGTAAGACTCATAGCAGCAATTACAATACAAAACTCCAGCAATTGCCCTCACTCCCTGCCTCTCAAGGGGTCTACGTAATGAATTATTCATATGATATATGCCCTAAATCTTTTAAGGAAGAAACAGACACAAAACAGGCTAACAGATCTCTTTGTGGTCATAAAGTTCATCACCTGCTGCTCCCAGCTGCCATAAGGAAGATATTCTTTCCCTTCCCCGCCCCTTCTAAAAGGGTGAACAAGCTGACTGGAAACCATCTACTCTCAGGAATTTAAAAGCTTAACAACCTATTAAAGTGAAAGGTCAAAGCCCGCCCCCTGTCACCCACACAATTCTCACTACTGCAGTTGGGGTGTGGGGAGAGATGGCAGTGGGGAGCATCGACTGATCGCCAAGGAGAAGCTAAATCTTTCCCCACCCTCTTCCAGCTACGCTATTCCTATCATTGGGAGAGAGGGAATAACCGCAATTGCTTTGGAAAAGCTTTCAGACCTTTCAAATGGCCTAGTTTTACATCTTTTTCCTTTGGCAGTTGTGGTTTGCAGGAAAAAGCCCCATTATTCTTTTAATGACTCAATCCAGTCTTGCTTAGATTTGTACTTGCAACGAACCATGGGGTATTCACGGTGAAAACCACAGAGCGCATCTTTAATAACTGATAGTTGATTTGTGCACACAAGGAGCAAGGACTCCACCTCCTTCTGTCTTTTCTTTCCCTTTAGAGACTAGAAATTGGAAGAAGAATGGTGCTTGGCATCCAAAGGCTAAAGAGAGCAGGAGCCCTTAAGTGGCAGGTTGAGGTTTTCTGTTTTGTTTAACTAGAAAAGGAAGGTAGCATTTGGCAGGCTAGACTGGATTCCAGCACGTGCCAACAGCCTTCCTATGGAAAAAAAAGAACCGTACCCAAAATCACTAATCCAAGTAGTAAAGCCCCACAGTACACCCAAGTGCTCCACAGTTAAAATAGTCACTCGGACGGCAAGGGACAGCCCCAGATTGGAGGGTGCCACCATCACTACCACGAGACAACGTCTCTGTTCCTCAGAGCTGCATCCTTAGACAGCTGCACCAAGGCAGCTCAGCAGGCAGCGGGTGAGGAGATAAACAAACCTGAGGGGCATGGAAAACAACCCAAGCCTGATGAAGTCAGACTTTGGCACCAAAACCCACTGTTGCTGGGCTTTGGTGATTGTTTTGTTTTCTCCCTAAAATAAATCACAGTTAAATTCCCAGCAAGCTTGAGTAGGAAAGCACCCTTCTGATGTAGAATTGAAAACCTGATAGGCATCAGCAGAAGCCCTCCTGATGGAAGGAAAAAATGTTTCCCTTAAAAAATAATCTCAAAGAGGATCTCCACATTTTACATACTTTAAGTTTTATTTAAAAAGCCAAGGAGGCAATAGGCTATCTGCCATCAGAATGCATAAAAAAAAAAAAAGACAAGAAAAGGAGAAGGCAAGAGGAAGCATTCATGAAGTTTGCTTTCTGCATACCTTTTCAAATTTTGCAAGCACTTCCCGTAAGCTGAAGTTCAGACCAATCATCGTCCAGTAGCCCTTGAAGCATACATCTTTCTGGCAAACTTCCTTCACACAACGCTGTTCAACTTCTAAAACTCCAATCTTTTCTGGCTATACCTTAAAATCCTTTGTAAAATCCTTTACAAGCCTTGCCCATGAGCTATGGTCCATCAGCAGCAGCAGCTTCCGTTGGGACATTTTAGCCACCCCACCACGGGTCCGCTCTCTCATGGACTTCGGAGGTCGCAGGGAAGAGACCTGCTTCTGCGTTTTCTGGGAGCCGCGTTCCACGAGGCTGGCATGTCTCCTTTTTCTCTGGATCTCCTTCTGCTCACCTCACTAATGACCTGCAGGCCACAACTGTTTTCTCCTGGCCCCAAGCTTAGAGTTTGGTCTCAATTACACACAGCCAAAAATGAAAAAAAAAAAGCTATAGCCTGGAAACTTGCGAGAGAGAGAGAGAGAGAGAGAGAGAGAGAGAGAGAGAGAGAGAGCCAAGTATTACCAACTTCCTCCATTCAGACTGGTTTCAGAAAGAAAAAAGGGAGGAAAAAAATTAAAATCCTGGGTAAAGAGCCAGTTTCCAGAGAGCATGATTTGTGCAGAGTTCGAACAGGGAAAAAGACACGCTCAGCTGAAGAAACACCGAAACAGGGCAAGGGGCACGGTCTCCACCGTCCCAGACACCGGCAGCCCAGGTTGCTATGGTAACCACCAAGCTAGTTGCAGTCCATCTGCCCAGGTCAGCCCAGCCTAAGGGATGCTGTCAATGCAGTAGCACTAAAGTTGTTTCAAAAGTTGTTCTGTGTCCCGAGAAAAGTTTTCTCAGCAGCAAATCTCATGGTCCCCTCGGCAGGGCAGGGTGTGCAGCAGGAGAGAAAGAGAGAGAGCAAGCTCAGTCAACTGAGCTCAGGCAGCTCTCCTGCCCGAGCTGACAGCGCTGTGGTAACCCACTTCTCTTTCCAGCAGTTGTTTATTATTTTAATCAGCATCCTCCCTTTCCACCACTCCTCACACAGTTTGAAGCGAAGCTCACTCCCACTTCCTGGAGGCCTCCCTGCCCCGAACCTCTCAGTACAGTATCTCTTCCATTGTCTCCACGCTGAATGGATCACAGGAGCTGAATTCCCATCGGGAGCCTACCCATGAAAAAGAAAAGGAGTGGGTGTCCAACACAGTGCAGGTCCTAAAGGAACAGGGCTGTGAATAATTTTATTATTTCTTTTTTAAATCGGTTTTACAGGTAAAATGATGGGAAAAACCACTTTTAAAGGAAAGTGTTTGATCTCACTGATGTCACTGAAAATCACTCAGACTGTTTTCATATGGAGAATTTACTTGTTTCTGACAAAAGAAGAAGTGAAAGTACTCACAGGGTGAGCAACAACCAATTAGATTGCACATTTCTTCCACTTTGCTGTTAAATTATTACTGGCACTCAGAGACATGATCTGCCACAAAGTTTTAAGTACAATCACTTTAGAGGAAAAAGCTTGATCCAAATTACATAGTACTGAGATTATGGACATTGTTCCAAGCTAAGAATGACAGGAATATCCATATGACCATATGAAACATGTCTCTCCAGTTGTGTGTAGCGTTTCATCGTAAACGGAGAGTGCTTTTAATGGCGACACATCACAAATGGAATGATGTTAATCTTAATGTAACTAAGTTTACTTTTCACATTGGGGCCCAGAGTAAAGGAAAAACAAATAACTTCAAATGAGAATATGCATCTCCTAATAGGCCATTTGAACTGCTTAAATATCAAAATTGTAAGCATCCATTTAATTGTATGGAGAAAAAGATTCCATTTCACAGCAGAAAAAGACAAGAAAAACCTATCCTGTATCACTATACAATGTATACTGATGTTTTAGATTTGCGAGCCATTTTCCTTTCTATTTCATTTCCAACTTATCATTATTTAAAAAGCATGTGTTTTACATATGGCCATTTATACAAAATTTAACAAGCTTTTAAAATATTTTCATTATTTATTCATAAAGTCCTACATACCCCCAGTGGCAAAACAGCTTTATGGGATTTGTAACCTAATGTGTTTCACCTCAGTGCACCAAATTCAGATGAATACACACACTATTGATTTTCAAAGCAAATGTGTTGACCTAATGGCTACACAGAAATTACTATGTAAAGGCAATCTGCAACTTGAATCCAAAGGGGACTGGTATCGGCCTGAATAGCAACCATCAGAAACTGAGTGAAGAAAGTCCTAGAGAAGCTGACAAAGCCAGGGAACCTGCTCTGTCAGGGTACTGAGGCCACATACTGAGATTTTCAACAGCAGCAAATAAACATTTTACATAAATACAAGACAAAAGAAACCACCCGCACCATCGCCCATCACCACCACCCCCAAAAATAAATAAATAAATAAATACAGGGGAGAGAGAGAGAGAGAGAGAGAGAGAGAGAGAGAGAAAAGGAACGATCTTTCTCAGCTGGGCAAACTTCCAACTACCACCCAAGGTGCTGGATGACTGTGATCAGAGACATGTGCAAACAAGCCACCCCATGCACATATCAGAAAAAGGAATTAAATAAAAAGTCAGCAGAACAGGAGAGTGTGCCATCAAGGTCTTTCTCAAAAAGTCTCTTATCACTGAAGGGCTCTGCTGGCAGGCAAGGATGGCACCTTATTAGGACAGCCCCCAAGTATCTTGTATCTTTACTCAAACTCAACACAAGGCACAGAGATAAGGCAAGAGCAGCAACATCTTTCTAGGAAGGATGCTTTCCAAAAGATAAGAAGAGCAAGGAACTCTCATCAAGGTGAAAAGTAAGTGTGCTCTGAGTTAAGGAAAGAGAACAAGAGTATCCCCAACTATTCTAGGGCAAAAATGTCTAGAAGTCAGTATCTCTAGAACTACCTTTTCTTAAAACTGACATTCTCCACTACTGCAACAGAGAAAACACTTAAATAAAGCTCCTTTAATGTGAGTTATAGAATATCAAAAACTAAGATAGAAACAAATCTAGTTATAAACACACCCTTTCAGGTAGAGAAAGGCAGGGTATGGTGTACAAAACCAAACAATTCCATATTCAAAATGGACCACTCAAAAGAGCATAGGGTCATTCTAGAGAAAAACATACTCTTTACACCCTAAGTAATTTAAATCGAAGAGTAACTATCATCTCAATAAAACAGTAGAAGACAATTGAAATGTTACTTTTGTTTAAGTATTGATGTATTTGGTGGTAGAGGCTGAATGAGGGATCCTGCTCATATGGAGCAGAGGTGCTCTTTCACAGAGTCCAGCTCCAGCCCCCAGAGTGTTCTAAAGTGTTAAAGGCAAGTAGATTGTTGACATGAAAATCCAGATGAAGTCTATAACAGGCAAATAGCTAAATATTTGATACATTACTCAAAATGTATGTTATTTGATAACCGATAAATTAAAAGTGAGACTTGTCGTTTCTGTAACAATGAGCACATTTAATATGAATGTTGATGTCTCTAAAGACTCCTGTTTTCTCAGTTTAAAGCCATTATAAAAATATCATCTTGGTAATACTCCTTACATTTCTATACTCCTCCCCACCCCCCTTTTTTTTGACCAAGCACTTCTTTCATACTTTATCTCCTGTAATCCTATAATCATTAACAAAAAGTGGAGGTCTCCAGTGAGAGCAATATATCACCAGAGACTGAATAAACTAAATGATGACATTAGAAGCAGGTGAGGTTATGTCAGTTTAAACTAGTATACAAACAAATTGTTCTCCAGTCCTCAAAAAAGTAGAATACACTTACTTAATACTACCAATACCTATAATGAACCCAGGCACAGTAACCCAAGAATCCCCAGCTAAATGAGTCCTGTCTCCAACATAAACATTCTGCTTCATTAAAAAAAAAGCAAAGGTTCCAGAGCCACAGAGAAGCTCAGGAAAACTCAGCAATGGAATCAATAAAACCTAATCTAAATGACTGAAGGAAAAAACCACATTCAGATAGCAAAATGAGGAAATCTACATGCCTATATGGCTTTGGCAAGAACTTTCAAAGGTTAAGCTAATTAAAAAATAGTTCACACTTGAAAACCATATTTTTGTATAATTTGTTAAAAGCTGGTTTCCTCTGTGATCTTGTTAGAGCAAGGAGCTTCTGTCTGGGTCAGTCACACAGGAGGAAAAGGAGCAATCTAACTGCTTTGTTGAAAAACAAATTATATCTTACTCCAGTAGTAGATCTTAAGCCTCTTCCCAACTAAATACAAAGTTTCAAATTTTTAACACTATAAAGATAAAATACGCTTTCTATGTGAAACCTAACAGGGTTCTCTTTATATTGGCCACTACAAAGAACCCAAAGCAAGGCGAAGAAAAAAAGACTTCTGAGGAGCCTCTAAAACGAAGCATCTGGAGGTCAATAGGTGATTACAAATAAATCTCTATACGATGGCGCACTCATTTGTTACTAAAATGAAGCTTAAAAAAAAGAAATTACTTGTTAGAAGCCCATTCTGACTCAAGGAAAGATCCGGTTTATTTCTTGTGGAGGAAATATCCACAATTCTCCTTTTCATAATCCTGCTAAACTGGGGTTTCAGAATTCAAAAATGACATCGCTGTAAGGCTCTAATCACAGTCTGAGATTTCAATCCACCGCCTACTCTACTGGGCTTTGGAGAGGAGACGCTGCAGGATCCAGGACAGCTTTCTAGCGAACTCTAGCCAGCAGCCAAGTCTGTCAGCTGGTAGCCATTTAAGGTAATATACAGCCCTAAAGGGCAGAAAGTTCAACCTAGAGACGGAGGCCTCACCCCCGGATGAAAGGAGGAACTCTCTTTTTATCCCAGGAAGTTGAGGCAACACTCTTTGTACACAAAGAATTATTTTTAATGTTCACCTCTTCATAATGGCTTCTATGTTGACTCTGATATGGGTGGTAGTTAGGGAATAAAACTTGTGATTCCTAAGGAAAAAGATTTAATACTTTCTGTATTTCCATAATTCATAGTTAACAGATTCTAATAGACATTAAAACACGGAGGTTTTTTTTCTTCTTAAGGAGAGTGCGTGGCTGGGAACAGGATCAGGGAGAGAAATGCCAGCAGATGCACTTCTGAGCCAGCCAGGTGAGGGGGTCAGCCTTCAATGGCCTTCTAAATATTTAATGATCTGGAGAACACTTTATATTAGGTGACTAAAAATAATGCCAAGACAAGTTAATGTTTCCAAACCTGTAGCCTTCCTAAAAAAATATGCTGCATTAGACTGAAATAATCTCAGGCAGCCAACGTTAAAAATTCCAGATGTCTACTGACAGTGCAAGCCTGGGGGGTATGCAGCTAAATCACATGGGGTGCTAGAAAGAAGGTTCCAGAAGGCTTTCTAAAGGTTTTTCTAACTTTCCTTGGCTGTCTGATTTTAGAAAACTAAAGACAAAATTAAAATACAAACTTCAATAATAGTGACAAAAGTAGAAAATAGATCAAAATTTAAAATATTTTTTTCCTTCACAAGCAAAAAAATGTATGTTCCTAACAGAGTATTGTTCCTAGAATCTAACGTGTATTTAAGAGATCGAACATCGGGTAAACATGGAGGAAGTTCACACTAACCCCATGAGCTCAACTACACGTCCATGGACACTAAGTCTTTCTAATGCTTGTGAGCTCATTCAGCCACAGTTCAGTTACTGATTTAAGTCTCAATCACATATTTTCCCATCATCTTCCTGCTTAGTATCCCATTCAGAACTGTCTGCTAAAATCACACCCTAAACCTACCACCATGCCCTAATCATGATTCACCTTCACTCAATGCACCAATTGCCAGTCCATATACTGTGACACAGAACACTTATAAATGTGGCTCACTAATTAGCTCAGAGATGATCATTACCCTTCTTCCTACTCACAGAAGGATATTCTGTATCTGTATTTCACTTCCCTCGTAGATTTATTCTGGGACTGAGCTCCACATTATGCTTTTGTTTTCTCCCCCCCCAAATTCCCAATAAAGTATTTTATAGACTATGACTATAGAAAATATGTTCAACTTAAAAGAATCAATAGGCTGACTACAGAATAATGGATTCCTATGTTTAATAGAATTAGGTTAAACCATTATCCTTCCTGAAGATTATTAGAATCTGCCAAATGTGGGGCCAAAGGACAATTTAACAGCACCCATCAACTATTAAAATACATATAACCTTTAACTCAGAAATTCTCTCCCTAGGAATCTGCAAATGTGTGTATAGACAAGGATGCTCAATAAGGTCTACATGACACAGCGAAAAGCTGAAACAATCTAAATGCTTATCAAGAGGAAAATGTGTAAACTGTAACAGATTCGAACAATGAAATGCTATGTAGTTATGGAAAAGGGGGAAATGATTTCTATGTGCTAACAAATAATCTCTAAGGTATGAATATGTTGGATAGTGAGATGGTTCCATATAAGTACAATCTATGAGACTTACAGAGATTTATAGATAATATTTCTGGAAAGATCTCTAAAAAGATAGCAATAATGATTACTACTGATGATGGACTAGATATCTGAATGGCTAGAACAGACTGTTTATTTGAAGTCTCTTCTAATACAAAAAAAAATTTTACCACAGCACGTATTACTTTTTTCACACAAAATTAAATCAGTAGTTATAAGGAAACTGCCAAGTAAAACACACGGATCTTTCTAGGTAGATATCTACTCCAAAATTGGTAGCCATATCCTGTTTAAAAGTTAATGTCACTAGAGACCATTGTCACTGAAAGTTTCAGAAGTCTGGAAGTGCCAGATGGTCTATCATGCTGGCGAATCAGCCCCCAATAAAAGCAAGCCTTTGGTAGCACTGAGTTAGTCAATGGTAAACTTTTCTAAAGGTCACGTGGACAAAGCCTTTTTGTTCTCATAAGTTACTCGATAACCAGTAACTACTGCTCATTTAAATAATAACTCTGTGTCTCAATAGGCACTATATCATTCCGTCCTCTTTTTCCAAGGACCGGTATTCCTATTGTTACTTAACACTGTGATATTCTAGGGTGTAAATGTTTTGGGACTGTTTATAGAATCAGTTGATAGACAACTATTTGTTCAAGCAACTGAAGCATCATTTCATGGAAGAGAATGCGCCCATCTACCTTACAGCAAAAGGCAAGCACTAGTCTCCTAGATGCGGACAAATCCTGCTTACAAACAGCAGTTTTACTTATGGACCAAAGACACAACAGTAAAAAAAGAAAATACCATGGATCCTGCCTGTTGCCTGGAAAAGGAATGCTTGATGTACCAAGAACAAAGAAATGTACCTCTACAGGTTCACCAGCCATCTGCCATCGTGGTTGGGGTTAGACCTTGTAGCAGGAGGGTCTTTGTAATGGTTTGTTGGCTCTAGTTCTACATTAGAAATTGTCAAAAAGGGAATTTTTTTAGCAAGGCAAGGTGGTACAAGCTTGCAATGCTAGGTACTTGAAAAGCTAAGGCAGGAGCTGCAAAATTCAAGGTCAGCCTGGGCAATTTAGGAAACTTCGTCTCAAAATTATCTAAAAAGTGGAGGTGAGGTGGGGCTGTAGGTCAGTGGTAGAGCCCACAAAGCACAAAGTTCTTGGTCTAATTCGCAGCAGAGGAAGGGGAAAAGGAACTTAAAGCCTAGTTTACACCCAGAGTTTGCCCTAAATATTGTTTAACTTTAAAATATGGAATGATGATAAAGTAATACACTGAATCTAATATTTGTCCATATAAAACAACTATTGACTGAAATAAAATCGAAACTTTGGGAGGCTAAATAAATACCCAGGCAATGTTCTACTGCATCAAACATTTTTGGACTAGTATTTTTCAGATGCCTTTAAAATTAACAGAAATCCACATAATCAATGATTTCATTCATAATAAATGATTTCAATTATAATGAATGATTTCAATGAGTTGACTTCATTTTTAAAACTATATGTGACTTTTACCAAAATTACAACACCTATTTTGATCACTGGACTTAACTAGTGACAATATGCAAAAATCAAATAAGCACATATAGTCTAGAAGTTTAACATTAATTAGTAGATTCAAAATCTTAAACATGTTTTTAGGGATGCTATGAACACTGTGTAATAGTGAAAAATATGAAACTATCTTGGAAAACTTAAACACAACCTCAAGGTTAGCATCAACTATTTTGACGAACATCAATATTCTTTGACTCTAATTACATCTTTCCCTCCTGGTTCTCTTGCTACTCCCAAATCCACTGGTTACCTTCTTTAGCTGTTGCAAGTATACTTTCTAAAGTCTCAAATACCTGACAGTCAAAGTATATGCTCTTTTAGAAAAGACGACAGCTCAGAATGACAAGGATTTAAGTCACTAGAAAACTTCCTTATCAGAAATTACGAGTCAGGCCTTTCTAATACTAGGATAACCTGAAAAGCAATACAGAAAAAATTTTAATCATGAGAACGTAGTAGTTGATGTTCCCTCTAAACTAGATTACTCATTTGTATTATTTTACCCCAATCCTAAAATATTATAGTAATCTCACAGGAAAAATAAGAAAGAGCAGTGTTTTCCAAATCAAAAGATTGGTTGTTTTTCACTTCTGACACTTGTTTAGCTGTGCAACTCTGGATACGTTGTCTGTATCTGATTTTTCTATGTAAAATATTCCTGTGTCATGTAAGCAAACACTGTTATCAAGGGTTAATAGTACCTCATACTGTAACTGGTCATTAGTGTCACCAAAACTTTACTGGGAGTAAGATATTTTCAGTTATGATAATTCAACTTTCCTACAATTATATGCAACACTGAGAGTGTCTGTAATGAATTTTTCATGGCCTAAGGTTTTGCTAAGCTGTCACACATTTCCAAAAAATTAATACAAACTCTAAAAATACACTATTACAATATATTGCTTTGGGACTCTGTGACTTTTTAGTATCTTTGCACACATTTGTAATGTTTACAATTTGAGTCATCACTTGCTATTACTAGCAACACATTTTTAAAATATCTACAAATAGGTTGCATTAAGCCCATCATTGATCACTAATTATTAAAAAGCAACTTTAATAAAATATTCATCATATTAGTGAGTCCTTTCCTAAAATAGCAGTACCCTATTTTCTTCAAAGATGTACTCCCAGAATTTCTTACAGCCTCTCACAAGAGAACCAAAAACAGTTATTGAATTACTAAATAAATGTCATATATAATATATCTACATAGGCTCAAAAATCCTTACATTGGCAAGCTGTGTTTGTACATGAAAGCATTTAATGGGAAAACAATTTTAACAAAAGTTGATTCTCTGCTTAGAGTTTAGAATTAATACTGCCATATCAGTCCCACTATTGTAAATGGTTCCCCATATCCCAACCCAAGAACATCTAAGCTGTCATACAATAACGTAGAACGGAACTTTCTGTGGGAATGGAATTGCTCTGTCACGCTTATGTTCACAAGAGTACACAGTATGACTACTGATAGGTAAACACAGCTCATGTAACTGAGGAACTAATTTTTTTATTTTGTTTAACAGTCATGCAGATTGTTTCATATGCCCAGTGGCTGCGGTGTTAGGAAGCAGGCTGGTGCTGTGCCTCAGTATTTACTGAGCATGCTCCAGGCCCTGGGTTTGATCCCCACCAATGCAAAACACAAACAAAATAGAAGAGTTCATTTAAAAATGTCTACTTTTTAAGATGGTCTAACAACATAGCTTAATATACTTAATATAGCTTAATATACTAACCAGGCTCACAGCGTTCTCAACACTCCATTTTTATAGCTGTCCATAATGTAAATTTCATTTTTTCTCTGTTGATCTGACTTGTTATCTTAAATAATAGTCTCCCAATAATAGTTTTCCAATTATTCAACCTTCTACCAGCCATTAAGTCCCATTTGATCCCCACCCTCCACTCAAAGTCTTGCACCATAACTTTAATTCAATAGTTTCCTATTCAAGTAGGTCTTTTCCATTAAGCTGCACGATTACCCTGCATTTTCCTTACATGATGTCCTATTTTGTTTACAGGTTCCTTCGTCTATAGTTCTGCCAATGACCTGTAGCATGTTAGTCATATAACCATAGTTCAGGAAGTATTTTTGTTTTCCAAGACTAAAACAATTAAGAATATATTAAAGCTATACATCCTAAATGTGATTCTATAGTTGAAGAGAGTCATGATTTTGCTAGACTTATTTACAAGAAGGTTAACAAAATAGTTAATCTAATTCAAATTTCAAATAAAACATTCTAGAGACTGATTATAGCCTGTCTTTCCACTTTCTAAAGGGAGCTTAAAATATTGCAAGATTTGTACTTACCTTGCTCATAAATTTCTCCAAAGAAAGAAAGGTTACTGTCCTGTAAACCACTGGAGCTTAACTTCATGACAGAAAAATGTTAATTTGACTGCATTTTTTAAGAGTCATACTTTAAATGTTAAAAGAAAGTGCTGCCCTCTTGTGAAATGAGGTAAAAGATTTATCCTTTCACTGACAGTTGAGTAAATACTGTAAAGTGATTAAAAGTTAAATTTTAACATTAGAACAAAAATAGAGTTTATCTTAAAAGTTGTATGTGCTTCCTCTAAAGTCTGTCCTTCCTGGTCTTTGTAAATTTTCTGACCATATCAGGAATGGATCATTAGGGCAAACTGCTCACACTTGAATTATAATTGGAAAACACTGAATGGATGGCATATTTGCACTGTAAAGAAATGAAAGGTTCTGCAGCTTTGGGTTGTATTAGACAGCAGAATAAAAGCAAAACAAAAAAAAATTGATGCCAATGTTGGAAATGTCAGGTCAAATCACTGTTGAGCGGTGCTGAACAAGACTGAGCCTGTCTTCTTTCCATGTATTTACCTATAGAGTATTTCACTAATACCCTAAACCACATGGAGTAGTGTTGGGATTAAGTGAAATAACATAAGTAAAATGATTAGCATAGTGCTTGGCACATGGTAAGTGCTTACTAGAACAGGTATTTAAACAGTACAATCCCTATGAATATCTAACAACTGCAATACATACCATCCTTTATTGTGATTTCTATTTTACAGCAAATGGTACTAGATATGAAAAAAAAAAGACACAAAGGTATCAATTTGCAGGAGCTGCCCTTTTTAAGCAATGAAAATACAAGAAAAGCCATTTAATCTATGGTTTCATAAAGAATAAATACCAGCAGCTTCACAGTTCACAGAAATAACCCCTGTAAATACTACGGGCTTTAAAGATCCAATTAAAGATTTCAATTTACTCAAAATTATTTGAGTGACAAAT
The DNA here is from genome assembly GCA_004027455.1 of Hydrochoerus hydrochaeris. NCBI lineage: Eukaryota > Metazoa > Chordata > Mammalia > Rodentia > Hydrochaeridae > Hydrochoerus > Hydrochoerus hydrochaeris. The sequence goes on from PVLA01003882.1 coordinate 175,770, forward strand.
AATAGATTATCTCCATCCTAAAACTAGAATGAAAGAAGAAAAAAACAAAACAAAAAAAACTTGGTGTTGTCCAGTAGGGTTTCCTTTAATCCAAAGTGCATCTCTTACAATGTGATTCAGCTGTCCACCTTTCTCTAGGAGTAGGATGCAAGAGGATGAGACACTGGCTAGACAAAATGCTATGCAGGACCAAAATATTTGCTGAATGTTACAGTAAAAGACACAATGCCATTAATCTGCCTCAAAATACCCCACACTCACTTCACACACTCTTATCCCATCTTTCTTGGCACTTTCTGGAGCAGGTCTGGAAGTGTTCTTTCAGTCTTTATAAGGAGTAGTCAAAAATACAGTGAAAGCCATTGAAAGGAACATGAATACCTTACATGGTACCCTCATTCACCAGGTCTGGCACCATGTGACTCTGGGCTCTTCTCCAAAGTCAAAAGGACCGTGGAAGGTAAATATTTTGAACCGATTCAGGACATGGAGGCAACCACTAGAGCACAACTAAAGAGAGTCTCAAAAGGAAACTTCCAGAAGGCCTTCAAAAAATGGTGAGAAAGTCAGAATAAGTGTGTCTGAAGTGAGAGGATAGATTAGGAGAGGAATTAATGGCAGCTAATGTCCTTCACTGTAATAAATGTGTATATATATATAATATATATATATATATATATTATATATTCACCATATTTGTTGATCACACCAGCACTGCAGTCAAAGTAGACTCATCTTGACTTTAACATTAGCAAACATGAGTAATTCTCAAGCTGATTTTCATTTACCCACCACACTCTGGGACTCACATGTAAATAGCCACCATTTACATATGAATATTAGAAACAGGTGTGCCTGTTCAACAAAAAAATCCCCTAAAATTTAAAGCATTCTTTGATTTGATTCTCAGCACAGGAGGGAAGGGAGTTGTCTATTTAAAGTAATCTTCAAGAGATCCTTTTGTAATGTAGATCTTTTGTCAAATTAAAAGCCACCCCCTGATATATTTATTTTCCCAGTTGGAGTTCTCAGGCGTGAGAGGGAAAACTTGATTGGTATTATAATAGAGGATAAAGGAGAATGGGAGTGAAGAAATAGAAAATGTGCCTCAAGGAAGAATATGGATCTTAGATTTAGTTAGCGTGATAAATTTTTAGAACAGCTTCCTTATTTAAAAAAAAATCCTTATTTAAAAAAATCCTTATTTAAAAAAAAAGAATTATAATGACAAATAATGACAATCATGTTGTTCTATTATTCTAATCAGTTGCTTCTCTGTTCAAATAGCAGACAGCCACAGAGGAACCTAGCAACATTTCAGTGAGTTAATTGGAACAAAAAGCCTCTAATTAAATGTTAAAGGAAGGAAATTAACATGCACATGATTTATAAAATTTCGAATTAAATAATGCTTTGACTCCACTGGACTTAGGCACAAGAAATGTTGACTCGTCATGCACTCAAGGGAATACTTCCCATAAGTAACTGAAGGTTAAAAATGTGAGGAAAACCTATGCCTTACTAACCTTTCAAACTACACAGAGCCGCATGACACTGTAACTACTAACTTTCTTAATCTTCTAGAGGGGGTGGACATCTGACACAGTGAACTCTTAAGTGAGTGTACAGTAAAATAGAAACAGTAGATCTAGGCCTTGTTCTCATTTATTTAATCAGGTAAAACAGAATCTGTTTAGTGACCCATGTTAAAGATCAACAAGCAAAGGTTTCCAAGTTCTAAAGAAAAGAGAAATTGACCCTCAGAGCCTGTGCTAAATCATAGGATCTCAATGCAGATGTGTTGATTCAAAGTGATGGATCACTGAATACCATTTGACATAAATTTTTATAAGGAGTTGCTTTCTCCTTCCCTCCTCATAAGCAGCCAGTTTACTTTGGCTGCTTCCACTTTCTGCCAGTCAGAACCAGGCTTGCAGTCTGCAGCGCACCCGTTTCCAGTTCCTGTGTGGGGCTGGTGCACACACACAACATGTCTTCATTCGTTTTCTTCATCCCCTTTCCCTCCCCGCTCCACCTCCTCATCTCATTCCCATGTGAGAAAGAACCATCTCACTACTTACTATTGCCTGTATTTTATTTTACTCAATAGTTATAATCTGAATTCTCATATAAGATAAACTGTGACATTTAAGCTTGTGCATCTGATTTATTTCACTTGACATTATGGTCTCAAGGTGCATCTATTTTCCCACAAGAGACTCAAGTTTTTCTTTGTAGCAGAAAGAAATAGTACTCCTTTGTGTATAAATACCACATTTTTTTTATCCATTCATCTGCTGAAGAGGTCGTTCCCGAGATTTAGCTATTACGAGTTGTGCTGCTGTAAACATGGGTATGAATGGATCACTGCAACACGATGTTTTCAACTTCTGCTAAGCACAAGATTTCCTGATGGCCATCTTTACCTCTGTGTTCTCTGACTCATTTTATTTTTCAAATTCTTATGTATTTTCTCTAACCCCTAACATTCTCTTATTATCAAAGAGTCAAACTTACATATCTGCTATGTTAATACTGCATGATACCATTTGAATTTTTATTTTATTTTTATTTCTGACAGGTGGAACACAGGGCAACCAAGCACACCTAGACCATCTAGCCCTTGGAAGCACCACTGCACAAAATCGATTCTATTTCCACCATTTACTTAAGTGTTTATATTTCCTCTATTCTTTTTAAATTGAAAGGGGAATGGCTCAAAAAGAAAGGAGCTGACTTTTACAGTCAGGTTTAGACATAATCAGAATAAAGTGTTTTATAACTAAACAGTAAGGTCCAGAACTGTATTTTTAAAGGTGCAATTCTCTTTCACTAAAATACACAGAAGTATGCATTTTTCATTAGGACAGACAAAAATCACACTTTATAGTATTCTGCAGAACAAAAAATTACTTGGGCATGAGAACACAATTTAATCACAAGCCTGGAGTCGCAGTGCACATCTGTAATGCACTCTGGCAGGAGCACCATGAGTTCAAGCACAGCCTGGGCAACTTGGTGACTCAGCGACAGACCCTGTCTCCAAATAAATAAGCATTTTAAAAGGACGTAGTTTTTTCCAAAAAGTAAAGCACCGTGGAAAATATAATTACACGCTGCGAAGCATATATGAATTAGGCCGCTAGCAATTAGACGTGTGACCAAATATAAAATTAAACATATAGAGAAAGATTTAAACATAATTTGTACTTTAGAGCTCTCATAAGTATCTCTTCACTTTTAGAGATTTTTCCAAACACTATTGGAATATGAACAGTCTGTAATACTAAATAACACCATGTCTCACAGTTTCTTTTTAATTCTTAAGCAGTCAAGTAAGTGATCAGTCACTCTGAGTACTACATTATTTTATACCTAATTCAATTTAGAAAGGTATTGAACCTATGTGTAAAACTCTGTATTTGGGATCTCAGAGTCCAAATGACTTATAAACATCAGTGAACCAGTTAGACGGACTTCTTCAATACTAATTTTAGAATTCATTTAAAATGGTATGAAATGATGAAGAGTTTCATCTAATGAGTATTTCATTTTATATATTATATTACATTTTATTTTCCTTGAAATGTATTGGTTTGCCTTAGCAATTATAAATCCATACCTTTTATTCACATTTTCCCTGTTTTGCGAATCTAAATATAAATCAGTCATATACAATACAATACTTTTAACACTGTGCATAGTATGTATGTAGAAGAATACAATGATATAAATTTTAAACATTTTTATTAGTACATGTCTGCAGTACACAATGTTTACAATCCTGTGGACCCTGGGGACATGTACATGATACATCTTAATTCCTCTTTCCATGACCTTTCCCTTCCCTTCTTCTCTGCTCCCTCTGTCTCCTGACCTCTTTTGCCATTTGAGAAAGATTTATCAGCCTACTTCCTATTATCTTTCTTTTATTTTGCTTTTTCTTCATAATTTCTATTTCTCATATAAGAGAAACCATGTGATATTTAAGCTTCTATGTCTGATTTATTTCATCTGACATTATGGTCTCAAGGTGCATCCATTTTCCGACAAATGACTCAAGTTTACTTTCTCCATGGCAGGGTAGTGCTCCACTACATGTGAATACCACACTTTCCTTACCCATTCATCTGTTGACAGGGCATATCAGCTGCTTCCAAGATTTAGCTATTACGAACTGTGCTATAAACATGGATTTATTGGCTATAAACATGTATATAACATAGCACTGTACTATGATGCCTTCAAAACTTTTATCAACCCTCAGGACTAGCTCAGCAAAACTAACACAAATTTTTAACAAAACAAAATCACTTACAAAATAAGTAGAAAGCCACACATTTCCATCAGAACTATCCAATGCAACATACTACCTCACTGGAAAAAGTTAAACTCAATTCCTTCGTGTTTTACCTACACGTGACACTTTGGACTTTCACCTAAACCTTGAGTATTTGCAACCCCTTCAAGTACCCTGTCTTCCTGCCTTTCCTAGTAAATCAAAATCTAAACTTCCACCATTCAAACTTCTTCCATGAAACTAATTCTAAATGGGGAGCATGCACATATTTTAAATGTCTCTACTCCATTCTGATAGAACTGGAGGCCTTTGATTGTACAGTACCTTGGACTTTTGTCTCGTACTTTACTTCCATTCATCAACAAATTTTCTAAGACAAGCTACAGGATCATGTAGGATAAAAGAGGAAAGGAAATAGAGGGATTGGGGGCTCTAATACATTCTGTGGAACAATTTAAAGTTTGTCTATGTAAATGCAGAAGGAGAAAAAAAAGAAAAAGAAAAAAATTGTATTAATTAGGCTCAAGGTCAGTATTTCTACATTACATGAAACCTGTTTAAGAAGCGCATCCCAGAAGACACTGCACAGTCATAAATACAACCCACTTGGGAAGTCAGTACAGTTTTAAAATTCTCTGTTAAAAATATAAGGCAGAGGCAATTTGTAGAGTTCTTGGAGAGAGAAAAGAAAGTGGGTGGGTTTGTGACATTTCATCTCTGAGCTGGCCTTCCCGTCATTGTATAAACTGTTGGCACTGAGCCATGTGCAGTGCCACTTATCTGAGAGGGAGGAAAGCAAATCAACACCCCCTCCATGGAGAAGCATCCCTTCCGCATCCTTCAAAATGTATCAGTTTAGCCTTTTGGGGTTAGGGTTCAAAGAACAAAAGATTGCACGGAAAAGGAGATAATGATGGAGATAATGATGTCAGATTAGCAGAAAATTAAAAGGCAATGGCTAGGTAGAAAATCTAAATAATGACTGTGCCCACTAAGAAAAAGCCAGCGGCTTGAGATAAATACAACTGGTGTGGGTCCACACACACATGTTAAACCCGTACCTGTGCAATTTTCCTGGCTTAAAATTCTGGTTATTCACACAGATAGGATAAACTAATTAAAAAAATAGCCATCATAAAAAAATTCGGACCACACTTTCACAGCTTTTTAACTGAGTCAAAATTGGCTAACCAATACACAGATGATAATTAAGGAAAAATTATCATTAAAAAAAAGAATATAAACTCTATGTCTTGTTTGAGATCTCATTAACTTGGAAAAAGTTTCAGTCAGAGCAAAATAGAGTTTACATAGCACAGTAGACTTCAATTACAGCTAAATATAGTTGCTAATTTTATATTCATATAAACACCTGCATTGCCTGTGTCAAGATTCCTTGGCAATAAGATTTCTGTGAACCTAAAAGCATATGATAAACCAATCACAAATTAATTACTTTATGCATGGATATATAATTCAGGTCTTGAGTGCTTTTTCCTTAATAACTGAGTTCTACTCAGTTGAATTTATTGAAAGCACCTGACAAACTCAGACTGTGAAAGTAGCTTGCACAGAAATATTACAATAAAATTCACCATTCTACACAATTAGAGTTAATGTTCATAACAAAAGATAATTCAACTTTAAACACAAATAAAATTAGCTTGCTGTCACTCAATATAAGCATAGCATCTAGAAGCCATAACTATTGTAAAGCCAAGGAATAATGTCAATAATAGATTATTGTTACAGAAACCCTATGATACTACACTTCAGTGCATGGATTTCTATTAATGGAAATTCCTCAATTTCAAACTCTCAGCTGAGCCCCCCAAACCCTTTTATTGTACTTTATCTACCTAATAATATGAGGTACATATTCTTTGTCCAAAAATTTGTGATTTTTTAATTAAAACAAAAAAAAACATTGCCAGCAGATACTACATTAAATTATTTTAATTATTTACTTTCTTAAATGAATGTAGGTCTAGTATATTCTAGATTTTAAAAACAAAGATCACAGTTGAGAAGAAGTTCTTTTCAAAACATTTTGATTTATAATATAAATATTGGGACCTTGTTGGCAGACTTTCATACAAACCCCTAATGATAACAGTTGTTAACATAAATATTTATGTAGCAATTTTCATGAGATCAGAGCTTTGAACAAATAAATATAAACTGAACTCATGATTACACACCTCCTGCCTCAAATCCAGAGTTGAAAGATACATCTTAAGGAATATTAAAACTAAATAAGAAGGGGCCAGGGATATTGCTCAGTGGCACAAAGCCTGCCAGGCATGCCAAGGTCCTGAGTTGGATTCCCAATACAAAAATAACTAAACATGACATTTTTTCTGGCAATTTTTCAAAAAAATACTGTAAGCTAATAATCTCAGTAAAGCAAGTGTATAAAGCGTATGTATGAAACCCATAGTGAAAATATATAATAAAGGTATTTTAGACACTGTATACTAAGTAGCATATTCTTGCAAATATTTTCAAGCTTCAGTTGAACTGTAAAACTCATTATTATACTAAGGATTTCCTTACTATATCACGTGTGCGGTGGGCTACAGTGGTCCTCTAGTCTATTTTATGTAATGACAAAATTCTATCTATAAGAAATTTCAAATGTCCATATTAAGTTCTGACACAATAGGAAACTGTTTCTCAGGACATCAAACTCCAAAGTTTCTTCCTAGGCAGAAAAATGACATCTCATAGCTGCTTGTTACATCACTGAAGGAAGTAACATTTTTAAAAACAAGTTCCTTTATGTCAATGTGGTCATCATGATTCCTTACTTTTCTTTCTTTCTTCTTACACCTAAAATATTTTGTTCACTAAGCCATTTTTCCAAATCTTAATGTGGTCTGCATCATCTCTGGCACATGCTAAACAGTTTCCTAAAAATAGCCTGTCTCTCTATCTTTCTGTGTGTCCCTGACGCTCTCTCTGTGTCTATCTATCTGCCTCTTTCTCTCTCTTGTGTCCCTAATAGTGTCTTTTACCTTAGTGGCCAATGCATTTCTCAAAATTGTCTGCAGACACCCTTCCCTGGAAGGTCTGCTCTGACGTCTTCAAGCTTAGTCAAGACAGTGAATGTCTACCTCTTCCAGAGAAAAATCTCCCATAGCAACAGAGAGCCCTAACACGGCACTTATCACCTCAACTGTTTATTTGGCTACACTGACTCAAGAAATATTGAAAGTAAATGCAAAAAGATAAAGGTTGTAAAAATGAAAGCAGCAATGAAACTAGGTATGTGAGTGGATGTGGGAAATGATGAAAATAATGTTTTCAGAACGATGCCTAAATTTTTGGCTTGAGTAACTGGGAAAAATGAACCAAACATGGAAACATAGTAAGAGCCATACATTTGAGTTTTTCAGGGACTGCAGAAGAGCCAGCTCACATGTCCAGTAAACATGTGGACAAAATAACTTAGAGAAGAGGCCATAGAGAAGGGGAGAGAGATACAGAAGCCAGGGAGGTATGGAGAGTAAAAACAAAAGAGGTTTGAGGAAATCAGAAATCTGGAAAATTGGTCAAGTACTGAGCAAAGGAAGTACTAAAAGGGGAGAAAAAATAGTCAAGTGTAGCAATACAATTAAGAGGATATAATAAGCTAAGAGGTGAAAATAACTGACATAGAGTATTGCCAATGTGAAATATAAAGAAATAAAATTAGGTCGGAACCAGGAAGAGGTAATCCACAGAACCACAAATGAAGCTGGCACTAGCACTGCTTCAGTCTCGTCTGAAATACACAGAGAGCAACTGCAAAGAGAGAGGATTGAGACAGTGAGAGTGTTTCAAAAGTTTGACCGTGAAAGAAATTATGACTGAAGGGACGAATGTTATAGAACAGTTCATCTTAACCTATTCACAAAACACTAAATCACACAGTTGGTGAAATGATGAATCAATATCGAATGTAAGGAGAACACTTTGAGAACTAGCTCTTGAAATTAAATAACTGTGGAGTTGACTAAGCAGACTGGGGCATGGCAAAGCTGGCTGGGGAAATGGGCGTGACCTGTAGCTGCAGGATCCTAGAACACTTCCCAGAGCCCCACAGGTGGACCTCTCTTGAGAGCTCCAGCCTTATTCAACGGGGTGGCCTCTCTCTGAAGTCAGGCTGAGATGTGGAAGCCCAGCACTGCCACTCAGGACCTGTATGCGGAAGTTCTCAAGGGTTTCCTCGAGATGTGGACAGTATACAAGACACAGACAGCAAGAAGACCTTGCTATCATGGTTTCTTCATGATAACTCCGCCCCCTGCTTTCTCCAGGATGTTCTTTTATCTTGCTTTTCCTCTTTTACTTGGCCCAAGCTCACTCTGCAGAGCCAGGTTCTCCCTCACTCTTCATTTTCACCTTTCCAAATAAACTCTGTCACTACTTTCTGCTCATTTCGTCCAATTCTTTAAGACAAGGAGAACCTAGAATCTAACTCAAGAAGTAGAGGCAAGAAATCCAAAACACAGTAGTGTTTAATTGGTGAGCCACTTTTATAAGGAGCTTTCCAGTAACAGATTATTAGCAGTAATGTCACTTTACAGTGATAGATGGGCAGTTAACCCATCACTTCTAGATGAATCACAATCCAGAGCTACGACTCAGTACATGGCATTCTACAACAGAAAACACAAATTAAAAACACTATCGCTTCCAAACTAATTTTGAATATCATTAAGAACTCAGAAGACCATTTAGTAACTTTGATTAACAAAATCTGTACAGATCTAATCTTCCAAATGGATCTATCCTACACCTGAGGTTTTTGGTTACTACGAAGTTTTACATGCAAACGCAAACACACACTCTGCCAAGTGTCTTCTTTCATGGCTAAATAAGAATTCTAGAGATTTACTACCTGTGAGCCCATATTTAAAGGAAGCATCTGGGTAGAAAGATAGGCACTCCCGAGAGTAGTAAAATCAGTATTTACCATATTCAAAAGAAAACAGTACTGCAGTCTGAAAGAACATCAAAAACACAAAATATTTTTTTCTATTGTACTATGGCCCTGAAGAATTAAAAAAGAGATCAGATCAATCAGGACAGAAAATGCACAAGAGTGCATTGTCAGGGTATAAAGGCAACGTCTTCTCAGAAACCGTCGCCACATTTCAAATGTGTTCAGAACAGTCCCACTGAAACAGTCAGTAATGGGTTTGAAACTGTCCTCAGGTAAACTCTAGCACCGTCAATAATTGGTAATCATGAATAGAATCTTTTCTTCCCCACATTTAACATGGATTATATTTAATTTTTTGTTTTGATATTTTTTAGTACATGTTTGCAGTAGACAATGGCTACCTTCACTGTAGGGAACTGGCACACGTACACTACACACTTGAATTCTTTTCTTTCCCTGTCCTCCACTCTTCTTTTACTTTTCCGCCATCAGATTCATTTATTTTATAAGACCTTAAACAAAAACAACAACAACAAAAGTATACTTATAAAAATATAACCATACATGTGTGGTCACTTTAATGGTATTTAAACTTCACTCATAAACACCAAAAAAGGGAGTCAGAAAACTTCGTGTTCTTGCTTGGTTGCTTGGTTTTTGTGAGATAAGGCCGTGCTACACAGCCCAGGCTAGTTTCGAACTCTGTATGTAGCCAGACTAGCCTCAAACCTACAGTGATCCTCCTGCTTCAGCTTCTCAGAGTGCTGGGGTCACAGATGTGCGCCACCATGTCTGTCTTATTTGTTTGGTTTTTTTTTTTTTTAATGGTCTCATTATGTAGTTCACACTAGCCTTAAACTTGCTATGTAGCCCCGGCTAGCCTCACACTCAGGAGAATCCTCCTGCCTCAGCCTCCCAAGTCCTGAGATTACAGGTATGCTCCACCACACCTGGCAAAACAGACAAGTAAAAAACATATATAGTAGTTTAAATAAATTATCTCTACTTCTAATGCCCAAAACAACATAAATACTAAGTAAACAGACTGTTTTGCTTGTGGAATAATACCAAGACAAAAAGTCAATACATGTTCAGTATAGGGTTCCCTCCCTCGCCCCCAGAGTTTTCCGTTTTTGGTTGCCTGGATCCCTGGATCAGAACTTTGTGGCTATGAAAGGATGAATGGTTAAATGCCATTTAACCACATGATTTCAATGGGTAACTTAATGAGAAGCGAATTACATCTCAATAAAGCTTCTAGACCCTCTTCCCTACCGTCATCACTGATCCTCCTCAGCTGTATTTTTCATTTGCTTGCTTGTTTTATGTTTTAGTACCGGGGACTGAACCCAAGGCCTCTGCATGGAGCCCTTAGCCTTTCTTTGTATTTTCCCTTTGAGACAGAGTCTCCTTAACTCTGTACGTTTCCCAGGCTGGGCTTTCAGTTGTGATCTTCTTGCCTCAGCCTCCCCAAGTACTGAGATTACAGGAATCTGCAACCATGGCCAGTTCCCTTCAGTTGTGTTTATAGTAAACGCTCCTCCTGGGCCAGCACTGGCACAGCAGAAGACTCTAAACTGTCCCAGCGATGCCCCCATGGACCTGTGTGAAGTCCGCAGTCCGTCCCTCACACAACAGCTCTAATCCGAGGTGACCGAGACTCCCTCCAAATGCAGATGCAAAGCGGCGCCCACTGAAGGGACCCAGCTGGTGACTGGGCCTCTCCCTCTGCATTCCTAGCCCGCCACACTCCTGGGGGCCCCAGTTCTAATGCCATGGTCACCAGGCTCTAAGCTGCTGGGTCTGGGGCGCTAGGAGGGATGTGCGGCCACAGGCGCTGGCCCTGCCTGGTCCTCCTGGTGCTCGGTTCCCCTAGCCAGCCCTGTGCTTCCCACACATCCCGACCAGCGAGGGCTCGCACCTGTACAGCTGAGCACTGGGACCTCCAGGGCCACCAGCTGGGACAGCCTGGTGTGCACCCCACATCTGTCCACATGTAGGCCACGCAGGACAGCCCCAAACACGAGGGCACTGCCAGCTGCAAAATCACATTTCTCCAAGTGCTTCCAGTTTCCTGGGGTGGAAGGAACCCACTTAAAAAGAATTCATCACACCAGAAGGGAAATCAGAGAATGAAAACTATCCCAACAGATCACCAAAAATATACAGTCGATTCAAAAAAGAATACTGGTAGAGTGGGGCCTACCGAATGCTATAAACTACTTTTGCTTTTTTGCGGGTGGCAGCTTTTTGAGACAGGGTCTCACAATTCTTTCAAGCTGGCCTTGGGCTCACTTTGTATCCCATGCTGGTCTAGAACTTGCAATAATCCTCCTGCCTCAGCCTCTCAAGTGCAACAGGTGTGCACCACCACGCCCAGCTTTGCTTTGGCTTTTGATGGGCCCCAGTGGCTGAAAGGGTGTACCCATCAAAAAGAGGTGTGATTCCACCCCGCACTTCTGTCACCAACATGGAGAAATAGGATGCATCAAGTTTCTTTACTCCTTAAGAGAAATGCAACCATGTGACAAGGTAAAAAAAGTTTTACATGCACACTTTCGATTGATTTTGCTACGGTACTACATTATGCTATGTATTAATGGTTTGATAAAGTTAAAGTTTAGAATATAACATCAAACATATTCTTACACAGTGTCTCCAGCACTTGTGGAAACTGGTCATTGACTTGCTTTCGTTATTAAGACATCAGCGGCTCTCAGAATGGGATTTTGAAGGTTAGTACAGAGGACAATATTTCATAAGATTGTTCATTTTTCCCATCAAGATAGACCATTTAAAGGTCTCTGGACATGAGAATCCTATTTGCCATTATTTCAGACCTCATATTCTATAGTTCCAGGGGTAAATTCATTAACAAAAAGACTACCTCAAACTCTTAGTTTCTGTTAAAGATTTTCTATGGGGGGGCATAAATGCCTTTTACCAAGACTATATGCTCACAAATGTTTCCCAGCTCTTCCTTTTCTATTTATTTATTTTCAATCTCACTAAATTGAAAAACAGAAAACATAAGCAGTATTTTTGTAGTGCTGGGGATCAAGCACAGGCAATGCTAATGTCAGGGAAGCATTCTACCAGGAAGCTACACCCTCCGCCCTACAAAAGATACAATTATGGTACAGATATTTTCAGTGGTCCATTAACTAGTTCTCATTCTTTGATTTTGCATTTGGTATGATGAATTTTTTAAAAGGTTTCATACAAACCTAGGAGACTGAAAATACTTGAATATAAATATCAAAAATTTTTTTAACGAATTTTTTTCTTACTGTTTAGAGCAGTTGAAACTTAAGTTGTTTTCAAGTAGGACTGAGTCGAGAGGAAATTGAGTTTTCTCAGTACAATTTCGCTTTTTCCAGGAAACGCTAAAAGCTAGTTAGTCCACAGGGAATTCAGAAAGCTTAGGGAAGTGCGTGTTCTAATCAATCTCTTTATATTTTATATACCCAGGGGCTTCCCAAGCCTCTCCGAAGCAAAGGCATCTGAAAGACTTTGTCTTAACGTCTGAGGGTGGGAATATCAGTCCTTCAGGATTTCTCAGAAAAGCCCAGAATGTATCCACCATGCAAATGTAGCCTCCATTCTTTCTCATTCATTTTCCTTCTTTGCCTTTTCAGCACATGAGTTTCAAACCACACTATAGTACAGACATCATTTTTTTCCCAACACCAACTGGAATATAATTTCAGACATGATTTCTTTTTAAAAAATAAAAGGAAAAAGAAGACAGAGCCCCAGGGTGCTCACAAACAAGAGAGAAGAGACAAGGAAGCCGATCCTTGGTAGATAAGATGAGAGAAAACCCGCCACTCCTTACCCTTGGCATCGCCTCTCTCATCCCCTGGATGACGACCCAACACCTACGCCAGCTCTCCACTCAGCCTGCCCTTCTTTCTGTCATGAAACCACCTTGTTTAACCATTTATTCTCACAAAGCAGTAGTTTTTGAAACTTAAAGAATGACAATCACAAAGCTATAGTGAAATTACCTTTCAACCTCTCTATCTTAGCTCCAATACTTGGAACACAAATTATGCAATAAAATAACAAAAGATTGACAGAGCTGAAGTAGACCAGGTGACATGAGTGCAGTCTAGAAGGCTGTGACCAAGAATAGTTCCACAGCACCTTCAACAGATGGGTCTCTGTCTGTCTGTCTGTCTGTCTGTCTGTCTGTCTGTCTCTCTCTCTCTCTCTCTCACACACACACACACACACCCCTATATTTTTGTGTGTCATCCTAGCAAATCAATCTCACAGCCTTGTCCTCCTACTAAACGGGAATGTCACCTCAAGTTCAGGTACAGACAAAGACTGACAAGGGTTTTCCCACTGCAAGTGTCCCAGCACCCTCTGCTTCTGCTTAGTCTCAGCTGTGGTCAGGGGACCTCACCTCTACCAAAGGTGCAGACATGCAAAGTGGAGAGAGAAGAACCAAACCCAACTGACCAAAACACAGCCCCATTTTCCCTTCTTGCTCTTCCCTTCTCCCTCTCCCTTCCCTTCCCTTCTCTTCCTCCTTCCTCCTTCCTCTCATTCCTTTCCTCTTTCTTTCCCCCCTTCCTTTTTTCCCCTTTCCTCTCTCCTTTGCTTCTGTTTCCTCTTTCCTTTCCTCTTCCTTTCCCTCCCTTCACTTTCCTTTCCTCTCCTTTCTCACGTAGACCCAAAGAAAGCTGAACAGCCTTCTAGGGACATTCACTGTGAAAGACGGAACTGCGTGAGGCTCAAGAAGGGCGACCGCTGCAGCCCAGGACACACAGGCAGATAAACAGAGAACTCAAGCCTAATCTCCAAGCCAACATTCGGAAGGAAGATCTCAGCAGTGAACAGAATAACTTCGACATGCGCATGACAGCTACATGGTGCAGTTCTGCTCAATTAATACTTCCTAATGAGCTGTTTCTGCGGATGGTGAAAGGAGTAAGGTCACACTCTCGTCCTGAATGTTAATTTTTCCCATTATACAGAAATTCAGTAACTCCCAATAGGAACATCATTCTAAAATTTTAAAAACTGACTCCTGAGTTCCAAATTCCCATTCGACACGAACAGGTGTGTACTGTGCCTAACTGATGTCAGTTTACTAACTTTTCAAGGGTTCTTCCGGTGGAATGATCGGTGGAGTGCCAACATCATGTCACAACTAACGCAGAAGCAACACGGAGCTGCAGTGAGGAGCACTGTGATTTTACAGGCACAGCTGCCTGGAGTTCGGAAGCACCAGAATGACTCCTCGGTGTTTCAAAGAATGCATCTCGAACCTCAATACTGGGTGTAAGAAGTGCACCCCTGCCCCCTGGCTGGCCACAGAATGGTCGCCACAAGACTCTGAAGAGTGAACCCGGGGTCTTCCCAATGGCAGCATCCCTGGTCCTTTGTATTTTTATTTACTGTGGGACAGGAGGATTTCACCAAGTTAATAAGTGGCTCAGGCTAGGCTCGAACTTAGGATCCTCCTGACTCAGCCTTCCAGAATGCTGGGATTATAGGCTGGCACCAACAGGGCCAGCTATGGCTCCTTTCTGAAAGAAGTGAGAGACTCCAGTAGAGAAGGCAGACATGGACAGCTTCAAGGGACCAGCAAGAACTTTTTCCTGAATGATGGTTTTAGTTATGGTTTTTTATAGTGTGACAGTTTTATATACTCTTCTGTGTGTGTGCTGTACTTTAAAATGAAAAGCAATATAGCATGGCTCTTTAGAACAGCACATAAAAATTGGTATTGGTGGCTATCCCTCAAGAGAATAACGGCAGTCTACAGTCTGAGATGTCTTGGTTTGTTTTTTTTATTACACACCCTTTTATTTTTTAAAAAACACAATATAGGTAGTTCCTTCTGAAAATAAACAGTTACTGAACTAAATAAACAGTTACTGAACTAAAGAGCTACTGAATGAATAACCAACTTTCTGTACACAAAGACAATCCAGAGTCAAAAGCAATCGTTACAGAGCCTTATTTCCAGTGCAAAGGTTCATGATATGTTTTGAGGCTAACCGTCTAACAGGTTCACTGCCCTGCAGAGTAAACCAACCCTGAAACCAGAACCTTCCGCTTCCCCAGGAGGCTCTCTGATCTCCAACTCATGTACCCCAAAGGAGGAGGACTGGAAGCAGCTCACTCCACAACTCAGCCTCCAGGAATCTCCAGAGGAACCTGAGATTCACCACAGAGCCAGGACCTTTGGTCTCGACACAGCAACCGAAAGAAAACCAACAGGATGCACTGTTCTGTGCACTCCATTTAGAACATTCGAGTCAGAAAATGAGTTAGGGAAGCCAGGAGTCCAGCTCAGTGAGCAGCTCTGAATGAAAAAGCTTGACCTAATAAAGTCTGTCCACTACAGAAGAAGTCGAGGAAAAGTTAAAAGCATTCAAGTTTTAAAGAAGCACAGTGCACGGGAATCACCTAGCAGAGCCTTCGGTGGAAACTTTTTAGGAAAGGAACCAAGAATCTTAGGTAGGAGTTTTAAGCATTGGAATCTTGCACACATCTCAACTAAGAGGCAAGCACAGGGCTTGGTGGTATGTGTGGACGTAACAGGCAAGAAGGCCTGGGTTCATTCGCTTGCCTGTCTTTCTTTCTTTCTTTCTTTCTTTCTTTCTTTCTTTCTTTCTTTCTTTCTTTCTTCCTTCCTTCCTTCCTTCTTTCTTTTTTTCTTTTTTGTGACAAGGTTTTACTATGCAGTTCAGGCTGGCCTTGAGTTCATTTCGTAGTCCAGGCTGGCCTCGAACTCTCAGCAGTCCTCCTGCCTCAGCCTCCCTAGTCCTGGGATTACAGGCGTGCATCACAACACCCAGTGTAAGGGTGGATTTTTTGTTTTGTTTTGTTTTCATTTTTCTTGGTACATGTTTGCAGCACACAATGATGATATTTATCATGGGGAGTTTGTCCAGGGACCCAACACATTATCATTTTTCTTTGTTCTCTTTGCCTCCTCTCCCTCCCTGCTCCCTCCAATTCTTGTTTCCCTTCCCATTTGCAAAAGCTCTATTTCCATTTTATTTTGTTCAGCTCTCTCTCTTCTTTAAAAAATCTCTTTTCTATTCCAGGTATCAAAAATCAGGCTTCCAGGAGCTCAATAATGGAAGGATACTATATAAATTTAGATTGAAAAAGAAGTGTTCATTGGAAACCAACCTAGAAGAGCTTAAAAAAAAATACAAAACCTGGCTAATAAATTATATTCATATATACACCCAAAATTTGAAATCAACATCTCAGGTTCTTGGACCCAATATTCCTAGCAGTATTGTGACAACAGTCAAAAAATGAAAGCAACACAATGCGCATGAACAGAAGAAGAGATAAGACAGATATATAAAATGTGGTATTAATCTAATAAATCATAGAGGAAGGAAATTCTGACACATGTCATAACCTGCAAGAACCTTGAGGGTGCTATACTAGCTGATAAATAACCCAGGTGAAAATGACAACTGTTACATAACTTCACTTATTCGCACGGCGTACCCTGAATAGTCACGTTCATAGACAGAGGAGGCAGGAAGTCAGCGAGGGGGGGGGGGGGGCGCCTGGCGCTGGAGCAGACACTGCTCACTGGGCACAGAGCTTTTGGGGTGATGTAAAGGTTCAAGAGATGAAGAGTGACAATGGCTGCAGGGCACAGTAGTCAATGCACTTAATGCCACTAAATTTACACTTTAAAATTGGTTAAAATATCAGATTTTCAATTATTACATATTTCGCATGGTTTACCATTTTATAATAATAGGTTACATTCACAGAGTAACCAAGTAGAGCCGGGAATGGAAAGACAGAAAGATATTTAATTTTTTTTTAATGAGAAACCATCTGAAGAAAGTCTGTGATCTCAATACTTGGGAGCTGAGGCAGGAGGGTCACAAGGTAGAGACCAGCTTGAGCCACATAAAGAGAATCTATATAGGGCTGGGGATTTAGCTCAGTGGCATAAGCACCTGTCTGGCAAGTGCGAGGTCACGAGTTCAATTCCTGGTACTGCAAAAAAAAAAAAAAGACAAGACAAAACAAAACAAGATAGGAAAGAAAGAAGGAAGAGGTAGGGAAAGAGAATGAGGTAGGACAGAGGAGAGGAGGATAAAGAAAAAAGTGCTAATTCACTGCACCAGCTGAATCCCTTTGACAGTTCATTGTTTCTACAGTGGGAATTTGGACACAAAGCCCTTGGAAAGCACAACTGTACCCAACTATCTTCCTCCTAGAAACAAACCTACCATGAATCCACCCTACTCAAACCTTTTGATCCTTCTACTGTACACACACACACACACACACACACGGAGTAGAGCACAAGATTACAACACGAACCCAGAACTAGTAACTGCTGTGGATATAAAGTCTAATTCTTCAATGTCCTAAAAAACATAAAAAACACAAACTAAAAGCCCAAATTAAAATGCCTGGAAGAGACAGATGAGCAACCTAAATACACTGCGATTTGTGTATAAGTATTTGAGTATGTCAGCTTTCCGTTACTATAACAAAGTATTTGAGATAATGAACTTGTAAAGAAAAAAAGGTTTATGTTGGTTTACAGTTGTTGGGGGTTCCCAGTCCATGATCAAACAATTCCATTGCTTTTGGTTCCAGAGAGGCAGCATATCACAGAGGAGCAAGAAGTAAACAAGAACGAAAAGGGAGCTGGGTTCCCACCATCTCTTTGAAAGGATCTAAAGACCTCCCAGAGCCTTTCAGAGCTTTCAGTGAAAAGGAACAGCCGGGTGGGCTGGAGCACACATGCCCTGGTTTCACCACCACTGCTTACCTCTTAAAACTTCCACCATGTTCCCTAACATCAGGTTGTGGAACGTGCTTTTAACCCATGGACTTTTGGGGATCTTCACAGTCTAAACTACAGCATGATATTTATAGAGTTTGGTCTTCGGGAAGCTAGGAGAGAGGTGCTTGATTTAGAGCAGAGCCCTGTGATCTAACATCATTTTTGCAGTGTGACAGCAAACAAATTGAAGATTGACAAAGAGAAGACTAGTCTAAAAATGTAAATTGGAAATTTCATTAAACTCTTTAAATAATACTTACCCACTTCTCAACTTATCCTTTAATTAATAACTTTCCAAGTCCATGTTTGATTTTCTTTTTTTGAAAGGCTAAGGCATGGAAGGTTAACTCATGGTTATTGCCAGGCCCTAACTTCTATAATAACCATAAAAACACAGTCTGGAAGAATCCAATTTGCTTGGTTCAGGGTCAACAAAAAGTTATTCAGCTAGAAATTGATTTTCTTCCTCCATTTCAGTTTCAGAAGTAGATGTTATAAAATCTCCAATTTTGTTTACACTTTTAAAATAATTAAGCATGAATGTTTTTCAACATTTCTGTCATAAATGCACACATAAAAGGAAAATGAAATGTACTCAATTTGACCCAGAAAGCAAAAATAACCTTAGTCAAGTTATACATTTGTTCTATGATCCATAGGGTTGATTCTAGTAAGTAACACGGTACTAAAGGAAACTAAAGAAAATACTTAGGCCAAATCAATTTGTAAATGTTTTCATTATCACAGCTCTTCAAAAATTTGGGAGCTTTTCACTGAAAAAGCATAGCAGTTTCTTTCTTTTTTTTTTTATTTAAAGGGATAAAACAGAAAAAGGAGAGAAATATTACAGAATTTCAAAAAAAAACATAAACAGTAAGAAATCACTAGTTGATAAATTACATATTGCTCTTTTAGAAATAGTTGTTCAAGTTACAAAATTAAAGCACACAAAATACAAACTCAAGCAGTGAGACTGCAAACAGATCTGTTCAACAATCAAACAAGAACTAAGAAATATAAGTAACAATCCTGCACACATAAATATACATGCAGTTATATCTTTTATAGCACTTCCTATTTTCTCTTTTTTACAATAGCAATTATACATTTTTTTATTTAAAGAGAAAAAAAAACAGGAAAAAGGTAGAAATATTACAGAATTTCAAGAAAAGATAAAAATAAGAAATCACTAGTTGATACATTACATATTGTTCTTTTAGAAATAGTTATTTAAGTTATAAATTAAAGCACACAAAGTGGACACTCAAGCAGTGAGAGTGCAAACAGATCTGTTCAGCAATCCAACAAGAACCTAGAAATATGTTCATCAATCCCACACATCTAAACTTACATGCAGCTATATCTTTTATAGCGCTTCCTATTTCCTCTTTTTTTACAATAGCAATTATACATTTTTAAAATTTTATTTAAAGAAAAGAAAAAAAAACAGAAAAAAGGGTAGCAACAATACAGAATTCTAAAAGAAAGAAAGAAAAAGGAGAATGAGAAAAAGCCCCACTAAGAAATCAGTAATTTATAAATTATGTACTGTCATCCTGGATGTAGTTGTTCAAGTTATAAAGTTAAAGGGTACATAGTAAATATTCAAACAGTCAGACTACAAACAGTTCTGCTCAAAGAT
>PVLA01003883.1:0-93984 GCA_004027455.1 Hydrochoerus hydrochaeris
GACAGAACAAAGCAGATCAGAACAGAACAATGAAAGCAACACAGCACTTCACAACAGGACAACTGGATATTAACAGTAGCTACCGCAATGTCTCTTTGAAATAGTTGAGGATAACTTCACACACAATAATATCAAACATAACAAAATAGTACAAAACCATTCAATAGAATGAAAGTACTGCTGGAATTTTGATTAGAATTGTATTTAATCTGTATAAAAATTTTGGAAGTATGGTCATTTTTACTATATTGGTTCTTCCTCTCTGAATAGCAAAGGATACCTCTCACTTTTTGATACCCTCTTTAATTTTTTTCAGAGCACTGTAGAAGTGTTTTACTTTCTTCATGAGACTGATCCTAAGTATTTCATTTTTTGGATGTTATTGTGAAACATGTTGTTTCCCTAATTTCTCCTTTGATGAGTTTGTTATTTGTGTACAGGAAATATATTGATTTTTGAGGGCTGAGTGGGACTTTGTATCCAGTTACACTACTGTAATGGTTGATACATTGTATCAACTAGAGTTTAGAAGTATAACTAAGTAACTCAGCAGTTCTATATCCTAGGGTGTAAAGCACAGGTCCTGGGTGGCTTTTTATGGTCCAGGATGTTGTGATCGTTGACTCATTAGGTCTATTTGAGAAGTTTAGAAGTTTAACTAAGTGATTTTCCAGTGGGGCAAGGTCCTTATTTTGTAAACATCCTGAGCCTGTGCAAGAGGAGAGCATGGAAGGGTCTGAGTTCTACAGATAGCTGAGGGCAAGTAGCAACATATAATGTAAGGGAGGAAAAGAGGCTTGAGTCCCTTCTTTTTGCTCTGGTTACTTTTGCTGTACTCCACCACCATGAAATGTCCCTCTGCCATGCCACCCTGCTTTGAAACCCGCTGATTATGGACTGGAACCTCCACAAACTGTCATCTTAAGAAATCCTTCCTTCCTTAACTTTGGGCATTGCATATTTTGTCTTAGCAATGAGAAAAAAGAAGCCAAGACAGAATTTGGTATCAGGAGTGGGGTCATTATTGTGACTCTGCCTGATCAAGTGGTTCAAGAGCCTAAGGGATGATTTGTGGGAAGAGTTTGGAAAGGTTTGGAGATGTTTCCTGAAAGAACAGAGCTAGAATGCCTTAGAATGTTCTATATGGGAGATTCAGAACTCAGAAGACCAGAAAGCTGATAGAAATGCTATTGGTAAAGACAAGACTCAAGAGAGTTCTGTTGGGGAGAAGGACTGCACTGGCTGTGGGACTCCAGATGATGTGTATTAAGGCTTGGTAAAAGCCTGGTCTGCACTATGCATCATTTGACAAGATTACATGACTATTTTTCTTTAGTTTTTCACATAGTCAATTTTATTAACTTTTAAATATTGAACTGGCCTGTATCCTTGGGAAATCCATGGAGCATTTTTTTTACACATTTATACATTCTATTTGCTAATATTTTAAGGATTTGTTTCATGAAAGATATTGGTACATAATTTTCTTTTTTGTTGTACTGTCTTTATCTGGTTTTGGTATGAGACTTCATAAAAATGAGTTGGAAGTGTTGTTTCTCATGCATTTTCTTAAAGGGAGTGTAAAATTGATGTTAATTCTTCTATAAACATTCATTAGAATTCTCTAGTGAAAAACTGGACCTTGATATTTCCTTTTTTGGGAAGTTAAAAAATAGTGAATCTAGTATTGTTAATAGTTATAGGGATATTTAAATCATTTTATAATTTCTGTTTTCCAATTAACTAACCAAACCATTTTGTCTAAGTATTTGTAGAGTTGTTAATATTATCCCGTTAGTATCCCTTTGATACCTGCAGGGTCTGCAGTGATAGTCCCTGTTTCATTCCTGATTTTGATAATTTGCATCTTCTGTATTTCTTTGACTCTTTTTATAGAAATCTGCTAATTCTCTTGTTAGTTTGAAGCAACTAGTTCTTTGTTTCATTGATGTTCTTTATTTAATGTTTTTCTACTTTCAATTTCAGCAGTTTCAACTCTTATTTATATTACTGCATTCCTTTTAAACAAAATGGTTATTTTGTACTTTTTAAGATTAAATTATTCTTTGGAGACTTTTCTTTTTGTCTAATGCTTGCATTTTGTGCTATAAATTTCCTTCTCAGCATTGTGTTAGCCATGCCCCTAAATTTTGAAGTATTATAGTTTTATTGTCAACTAGTTCAACATATTTTTAAAATTTCACTTGAAATTTTATATTTTATATTTAACTCATGGATTACACAGAGAAGAGTTTAATTTCCAAGTGCTTACATGTTTCAGCTTCCACCTTTACTCCCCAATACTAAATTTGTTAGAATGGCTATTCATTATAAATCAGAGCGGTATGGTCTTGGAGAGAGAATCCATATAATTTCCAGTTTGCTTTCATTGTGGTTAGAGAATAGTCTGTATGATTTTAATTATATTCATTGAAATTGGTTTTTCTGGCTTGGTATATGGCTTTTCTTAGGTTTATGTTTAATTGGCAGATGGAAACAATGCATGCTACTGTTGGTGAGTGGGATGGGCTATAACTATCTATTAGATTCTCTTTGATAGTACTGAGTTATTTTATATTCTTTTGGGTCTTTTTGGGGGTTACCAGGGATTGAACTCATGACCTCATGCTTGTCAGGCAAGCACTTATACTGCTAAGCCAAATCTCCAGCCCCCAATTTTATACTCTTGTTGGTTTCTATTTTAATTATTACTTTTACATGGGCTATTTCAAAATGTCAATTTACTGATGCTAGTAGAAATAATAAGAGCTCATTTCATTAAGTACTCATTATATGCTAAACACCCTCTTAAGTCTTTTACATTATGATATCATTCAGTCCCCCCAATAACCCAATGTGTTACATGCTCTCATTTTACTGAGGCTTAAAGAAGTTAAGTGGTTTCCTACCAAGCTCACATGTAAATAAGAGACAGAGCTGGTGTTCCATCCCAGAGCTGTCAGACTTTTGTGTGCATAGACTCCATATGCAATTTGCCATTCTATCAGTGTTCCAGAAGGGCTGATGAATTTTCCTCCAGTTCACATTTGAGTAAGGATGCAAACATTATAGTGGTGACTCTAGGGAAAGCCCACTGAAGTATGATAGGCAGCCTCAAAGATGGTCCCAAATGGTTTCTCTCCTTGGTATTTAATCCCTTCCTCTAGAGCAGTGACGGTGGACATTTTAGAGCTTTCAAAGATAGCAAACAGCTGAATGTAGCATGCGTGCTATAGGTTTTTCACCAATGCTTTAGAGTACGACCTGAACTTAGTGATTAAATTCTAATGGGCAGAATATGGAAAAAGCGATGGGAGTCCCTTCCGAGACTAGAGTAGAGAGAGTTCTTGAGGCTGCTCTCTCTTTCTTTCTCCTTCGCTTGTGTGAAGCTAGGTGCCTTGATTTACGTTGCCTAGGGAGAGGACTACATGATGGAAACTAAGAGCAGCCATGTAAGTGAACATGAAAGCACATTCTCTTTCTCAAGTCGTGTATCTTCAGGACCGAGGCTCCAAGTGCGTCCTTTCCTGTAGTCTTGTGAGAGACTCTAAGTCAGAGCCATAAGTTGAGTAGCATCTGGATTGCTGACACACAGAAACTGAAATAACAAATGTTTCTTGTTTTAAGCTGCTGGGTGTTTGGAAAGCACACCCAACAAATAGAGAAAGAAACAGCAAGAAGCCAGATTTGTTTCATGAGATAAATTAATCCTCTCTTCTTTTAAGTTGTATATACTGGGTATTTAGTTCCTGTGACAAAAATAAGTGACAGATGTTCTCTACTTAACTATTTTCTTTTTCTCCCCAGAATTAGAAATAGTAGATGTTACATTCTTATATATTCATTGAATATTTGATACAATAGAATTAGCAGTTTCTTTATAGATTTTTCATTTGTCTTTAGCAGTATGAAACAGTATTTTCAGAGAATGTGATTACTCAATAGTGTAAGTAGAAAATTTTATTATATGATATTTATAAAATTAAGAATGTTTTTGTAGTGACAGAGAGAGACTTTGAAATTATTATGGCTTATATCTAGATGTTCCCCCAAGTCTCATGTGATCATAGGTGAAGCTTTTTGGAGGTGGCTGAATCTATGATTTATGATGCTGGGATTGATTAATGGTGTGATGCTAGGATTGAGATTGTCCCACCCTGGGTGTGAGTGCTACTCAGAGAGGATATAAGGGACAGAGAGAGGGTCACTCTTTGTTGCTTGCTGCCTTTGCCTGCCATGAATTGCTTCTCCTTTGCTATGTCCCTCTGCCATGTTCCTCTGCCTTAGAATCAGTCATCTGCTGTCTAAAACCTCTACAAAAGGGGAACTAAATAAACCTTTCCTCCTTAACTTTGGTTCTGGGTATTTTGTCTTAGCACTGAGAAAAGTAACTAAGACACAAACTTAGTACACTTTGACACTTGTGAAGGATATTTTCTATGATATAGGAGAGTCCATTAAGTCACAAATCCCACTAGAGATCATAATTTCCCCCATACTACCCAGTTAAATAGAACTGAAATATATTTAGGTACCCTTGATATCTTGTACCCTGTAAGTATAAGACTAAAAAAGGGTGTGGGATGTCTTGTTTGGAATTCCTTTATCATTTTCATTGTTCTATTTTGTTGGTTTTATTCCATTTTGGTTTTGTTTGATTTGATTATGTCTGATGGTATGGGTAGCTATTTTGAAGATCACAAGATTTATTATGGTAGCCATTGTTGGTTTCCTATTATCTTGTTTTATATCCCTGTATTACTTTCATTGTTTTGTTTTGATTGATTAAAAAATGTGTGGGGTTACTTTTCTGACTCAAAACCTTTATTTTCTTATACCCCTTCACTTTCTTTATATTTAAATTTTTTAAATTTTAAATTGAAAAAGAATAAAAATCATGATACAGAATTTCAAAACAAAATAATAGGAAGTTAACAATGGTTAATATACTGCATATTGAGCTGGGGGTTTAGCTCAATGGTGTAAGCACCTGCCTGGCAAGTGCAAGCTTGTGAGTTCAATCCCTGGTACCAAATATATAGATATATTACATATAAAATATAATCATAAAAATGATTAATCAAACAATGAAAGCACAAAGTATTCTTTTGATGAACTAACAGAGATTAGTAGTATAGTTATGTATCTTGTATATATATTATTAGTTATCTATGATATATATAGTAGCTATTTTTCTTTTAATGGTTCCTTAAAAAATGTATAGGGTTTAAAAAAATGTATAGGGTTACTTTTCTGGCTCAAAATTCTTTTCCTTATACTCCACTTTGTTTACTAGTACTAGTGGCTATTTTTCTTTTACAAGTTTTTGTTGTTGCTATTTTTTTAAAACTAAAAATCAGGGTTAACACTAAACCAAATCAAGTCATAAAACTCACTACATTTCAGACAATGTATAGAAAGTCATCAGAACATATTGAAATATTGGCCTACAAGGTGAGCTCACTCTTAGAATAAGGACCCCTCTTAATAAGAGGACTCTCAATTCCAAAAAATGAAACAAAACAAAAATAAACTAACAAAAAAGTTAGAAAATGAGAAGTCATTATGAGTCATCAACTATTAAGGCTGCCAAAGGAAAACTGAAATTGAGAATGTTACACTAGGGGCTGGGGATTTAGCTCAGCGACATAAGCGCCTTCCTTGCAAGCACAAGGTCTTGAGTTCAATCCCCAGTACCAATGATAAAAAAAAAAAAGAGAATGTTAAATCCACATATTCTAAAGATCTTTTCATTTCTAAATTATAGATTTGTAGCAGGAGGGAATACTGCAACCATTCATTCCATCTCTTTATTGTTACAGTATATGTAAGATCATTTTCAGAGGGAACTGAAGAACTGTAGAACTTTCTGAATTGCATATAATACTATAGGAATTAGAATGCCACAATTTGGATTTTTAGCCTTCTTCCATGTATCTGTTGCTGTGACTGTTTCCTAATTTATTACAAATTCATGAAAGTTCTGAACCTCATCATCTTCTTCTTTAATCAGGACTGAAAGCCAGCTTACAAGGGCAGAAGTGAAGATAAATTGAGCCAGGGTTTTGGAAGTCTTTGTAAACATGAAAGCAGCCAACACAATCAAGGTGTTGTTATCATTCAATTAGGTATTACTGTTTTCAAATTCTCACTGTATTACTTGGGCAGAACAAAAACAAATGGAGCTACCGGTTAGCTGAAATGGACACTGTGCCAAGGGTTTAACTTACTTCTCTTACAAACCACTGACAAAAGGCAGGGCCAATCCATTCTCTTGCATGAACACCGCAGTCTATCCAGACGGCTCTTTTGTAGGCTTGTGATCTCCTGCCCAGCTGAAAACAAGAGTGAATTATTCATAATAACCAACACAGGCTTTTATTTTTGGATTCACTGACCAATACTATTTAATAAAGTTTTAGCTTAATTTTTCATGGTAGTTTGGTTCATTAAGTAACACAGTAAAAGGATAAAGAGATAGCTTATCCACTTTGGAAGTCCAGGCTTGTTTATGCTGGAACAATAAACTTATTGACCTAATTACAATAGAAGATCTAGAGATTACACAAGGAAAAGGGCAATCCTAAAAGAGGGTTCGTTTTTCATTGTGATACAGTGTATGACAATTAAAAAGGCAGATTTCCCCTTTCTTTTCCTTTCTTTTTTCCTGTCTCTGTTTCTATTTGCCTGTCTCTATTCTCTCAAAGAATAATAATAACCCCAAGGAATATTTCTATAAGGAAAGCTATATTTTATTAGTGAATAAAGTCAAAGTTTATTAAATCACAAAATGCAAACAAAACAATTTGGTCTGTAGCATCAAGTGGTAGATTAAAAAAAGTCCTTCTACATCAGTACTTCTAACCTGGTCTCTAATCTAGTCATCAACAGGTAGCTCTTGGCATCATATTAATAGAGAATCTAGTTTTTATTTCTTCATTGATTCACTCAACTAACACTTTTGAAAATTCTTTTTAATGTGAGACATTTGGCTCAGCCTTGCAGATTCAAAGATGAAAGACAAAGAATTTACAGCCTACTGGGGAGGGCAGACAGGTAAACATTCAATAACATTTATGATGTGAATATCCGTGAATTACCTTAGGAAGACAGAGATGTAATGTCAAATTTTCTTAGGGTATAAAAGAAGGTTTCTCAGAAGAAAAGCACTTGTGTACTTGAGTGCTTGTGTACTTGAGTATACTGGAGTATACTACCAGGCAAGTATCTACTTTGAGCAAAACTAGATACTTGCCTGGTAGACAAATTGGAGGAAGGTATCTTAAGCTTGGAAGTGAATCTGAGGATACTGTATTTGAGGAACTACTTCTGTCATTTGAGGAAGGAACTGCACGAGAAGCCGAACAAAGAGCAGAAAACATGAAGTTCCAGCTTCTGTGCCTGTGTGTGCCTGCATGCTGTGTTAGAGAGTGCACACTGACAGCAGTGTGGAGGATACGTTAGAGCATAATACGGTCCATACACAGAGCCCTCAGACGGGATTTAGGGTGCAGCGTCCTGTCTTGTACACAGCGTGCTGGGGCTTCATGGGTTCTTTGCTCTGTGTTCAGCTTCTTGTGCGTGCTGTTCTTCCGTCAAGGATGGAGACTCACACCGAAGTTCAATACTGAGGCTACTGTTGCAATAGTCCAGGGAACACAGGTAGAGAGAAGTTGGGACAATAGCAAGGATGGGTGAAAAGTTGGGAGCTGATTCTAAAGAACTGTCAGATGTAGAGTACATTTAAAGTAAAAGATTAAAGTAAAAGAGAAGAACTTCAAATTATACTCAGTGTGCCATTGAGTCTGAGGTGGTTTTATGACTCTCCGGGTGAGAGTGTCAATTAGGCAATGCTGTATGAATTTAAAGCTCCAGGTAGGGGATTCCACTGAACAGGAAGTTCTGGGATGACTGCTGATAGTATCAGAGGTGCCCATTTGGACAGGGCTTTTGGAGAAAAAGCAGAGCCAAGGATAGAGTCCTAAAGATAACCAGAACCTAAGAAAAAGATATAGAAAGAGAAGCCAGTGAATGAGACTTACAGAAATGGTCAGAGACACAGGAGGAGAATCAACTGGGAGTCAGCATGGACCTTGGCAGGGGAAGTTTTAAAGAAGCTGTGGGCACAAGAGTCAGATTCTGAACAAGAAGTAGGCAAACAGAGATGGTGAACTATGGGCAAATATTCATACATATTTGGCTGAGAACAGGAGGAAAAGTATATGTCAGTAGCTGGAAGAGACTGCAGTAGTAAGGGGTGGCGATAATGCATGCCTTCTTAAGCATGTTACAGCACTGCACTGGGTTGTCTTAAGTAGCAGTGACTTACAAATGATTTGATTCAATAACTAGATAGATATATAACCAACAATATTCTCTGGAATACTAAGGGACAAAAATTAAATATGTCTTAAAAGCTGTAGAAATTTGTCCCCTTAAATTATGCAATGTAACATGAGACTTTAATTGCTGGGTAAACATTCTCATATTTACTTAACATTTTCTTCTTTTTACCTTTAAAATAAAGAGAGGTCTTCCTTCGTATGATCTTCCAAGGGAGAACATGTGAATGAGGCTGGAATGAGTTTTATTGAGATGATGCATCCAACTCTGAATCTGTAAAGCAGATTAAAAAGTATGTCATACACTCTCATAATAACAGAGCTTTTAGAGAACAAGTGGTAACGGTACAACAGTAGGCCTCCGATTTCAAAGAGCATAGATGGAACATAAAGTGGAACAATTTTGTTTCTATTCTTGTCTTTGGGAGACATAAAATTACATTTTATTTTCTGCCCTTACATGTAATAGTTTATGGCTTTATATTCTTCCCTCTTTAAAGCATAACCTCTACCATATGTCTTTAATGTCTTGACAATTTTTTATAGAAAATGGATAGGTCTGGTTTCTTTTTGAAAATGAAAATTTCCATTTTTCTCACAAGAGGAGAAGAAAAATAGGTTTCATGTAAACTGTCTCAACTATGTGAAAGTATTATTAAAGTTCTATGTGATATAATTTGCCACTAAACAAAACATGCTAAGGAAAGGCATTATCTCTTGCACTTAAAGGTTATTTTAAGCTCAAGTTGGAGGGCATACTCTGAATAATTCCTCCAGCTATAGTGATACATTTGCATTGATCCATTTGCACACATTTAGCTGTCATCAGGAGAAGGTATTTTTGGGATGGGTGAATAAAGTGCTTAGAAAAATGCATGACATTGCTGACTTTAAAAACCTAGTAAAAGAATGGAGAAGTAACACAAAATTGTCCCATTGTCCCATGAGGTAAAAGGATCTGTGATTAGAAAAATATTTTGGAAAGTATATGTATTTTCTTTTCATTCCATTCTTATTTAATATAATGATCAGGGTATACATATGCATGTGTATACACATATCTATATCTATACTATATCTATATATCTGTATTTTTAAAATTGACTTCTTTCAGTCATGCTGACAGTACTTCTGTGTGCCAATGTATCTAAAACTCTTTCTTGCTTTTAATTTCAAGCTTCTAAAAATATTGAGACATGAAATATGTGAAAACAACTTTGAAAGGAGAGTTGACATCAAAGGACCAAAAATACTCTTAATACTGTAACAGCATCTCATTAATTTTGTGTCTGTTAGTGTTCTTTTGTTTAAATCAGGGGAAATATGGGAAACACACAGGTTTGTTTATTTTATTAAGAAAATGTCTATCTTACCTATTTGGAGGACTCTATTTGCCTGCCTTTGGGGATATGGCGAAGTAATAGTTTGCCCTCATGGAACCTGTATCTTACTAGCACAGAAGGGCAATAGTTGAATGATCATACAATTACATAACTAAGAGCTGTGAAAGGTATCATCTCTGTGTGCAGTGGGTTGGGGTGATATGTTGAAGGTTGATGGGCAGAGGGGTTTGCCCAGTTTGAGACAGTAGAAATATCTACCTTCTTGCTTTAATCTGTTATTTGAAGAATAGCAAGCTCTTGTCACATGCACAGTAAAGGATGTGGTGGTGATGATGAGATTTCTGTGAGTTTTCTAGATGGAGTAAATAACAGCATGTTCAGAGGTCCAGAGGTACCATTAATGAGGCTTGGTCTTTGGGAGGTTGCAGCTTTGCCAAGGTGCAGAGTAAGTATCAAAATCTACTGTTGTTTTCAACCAAAACATTTCCCTGAAACTCAGGTAGCTCTACTTTCTGTGCCTTTTCAGTTAAAGCCTTTACAATTATAAATTAATCATTACATAACTTTTCTATTGCATTTCCTGTGTTCTTGTAGGGTTAGATAGACTAGGAAAGTCAGGTGAAATTCAGATTATGTTACTGCTTCTTATGCAGTAATAAAAGGCTCAATGGAAGAGACGTGTGAACTGAGCTGCCTAAGCCATGTAAGAGTTTTATGTATTCTTCCCAGTACCAGTATCTGACTTCATGTTTCTCACCCAGTCCTTATACCAAAATGACAGAGATGAACTAGTAAAAACCAAAGAAAAGTTCGTTTGATTACATACTTCTTCTAAGGAGTGATAAACTTCATAATTATATTCAGGGAGTGACCGTCTGTTTCTCTGAGTCTGTAGGCTTCTTCCATTTTCCAGTGCTTTCTGAAGATCTTCTATAAGGATCCTGGATTTAAAATAATAGACATGATGAAAAGTAAATTAAGGTAAGGGGAAAATCAGGCAACTCCAAAAAATAAAATCATATATGACAGGAATAAGAAGTAACATAGAAGTGTCCCAATGTTTCCTGATGTGAATGGAAATAGAAGGACTTCCAAGATTGACATTTCTAAAAATACCAAATGTTGAGAAAATGTTCTTTTTCAGGAAATAAAAACTGTTAAGTAAGTGGTAAATTTAAAGTGTAAAACTATAGGTAGATGCCCCTAAATAATAGTACTACTCTACTGATAGCTACCACTGAGCCGCTACAGCCACTGATATTATGAGAATTTACATCTACTTACCAGTAGTTAGGCACCATGCTACACATTTCACGCACACAGTCTTAGCTAATTAACTGATGTGGTAGGTTCTACTGTTATCTCCATTTTACAACTGGGGAACTTGAGACTCAAAGGGTTAAAAATTTGCCAGTGTCTAATTCCAGAGCCAGAATTTGAATTTGGAATGTGAACCCAAATGATCATGACTCTAACTCCAGTGCAACATAAAACTGAACCTCAGCTACCTCCCCACTCCCTCCTCTCCTTCTCTTTCCTGCTGCTTCTATCTATCCATGCTTGTTTCTTTACAGATAAACTGCCTTCAGGTCATCACCCAGCACACTTGAGCAGGAGAGAAAGGGAAAGGCACAGAAGAAGTTATGGTTCTCAAGAGGCAACAGAAGAAGTACCCAGACTTCTTCTGGTAAAGAGTTTTCTTGCTGCCTGTCTGTATACAAAATGCCATAAGAAGAAAGTCTCAGCTAGTCTAATGCGTGCATTGGAAGCTGGAGGTTGAGCCCAGGGCAGGAAATGCCAGGCTCATTCAATAGATGGAACCAATTGCAGCTAGCGGGTGTCTTCACAATATTCATGTCACCCTTAATGAGAACGCCACAAAGTAACAAGGTACTTCATTCATTTACAACATTTAAAGATGTAATAAAGCCCTAAGTGATTTTTTCCTGGGCTTGCAGGTGGCTGAAAAGCTTTGCTATCATGTCTTATCTTCCAAAAGAACTTGTTGCTTGATGGTTTAAGTGCTATTAGAATAACATGTGATAGCATCTCTAAGTGACTTTTAAGGTTGATCTATATAAGCCAATTAATTAAAAAGATTATCTTGAGTCTCTTGAATGAATACTTTTTGATCCATGAAGGAAGTAAATTTATTTAGGGTTGTGGTGGGTATATGACAGTTGTTTTTGACTTACTTGTTATTTATTGATTACCTGCTGCAGACAAAACACTAATAAGGAATTGATTATTAGCTTATTGTTCTTTTTTTGCTTCAAGTTTCTACTTTAAAATTGGAAATGGTTTGGAAATCAAGATGAGGTGAGGTGGCACAGAACTTTGTAAATTTTCTTGGCAGCTGCTTGTAGTGGCTTAAAACGTGAGTGGAACATTAAGTTGTCAACCCAAACAGCATCAGTTTTAGCATTGTTTTTCTTTCCGGAGGCAAGAAATTACAGAATTAGGTCCTTTGAGTAAGGCAGGTGTTAAGAACAAAGTGAGTTCTGTGTCAATGTCCAAACTTTGTTGTACTAGGTGAGACCCTGAGCTATCCAGAAGGATGTGGGTTTGATTGGGAAGGAGGTGGTTATAAACTGTCTCTATATTCCAGTTATGGCAGGTAATCTTCAGGCATGTTTTCCTTTCTGGACTATTTCTACTGCCTACTTCTTTCTTTCTCAGTTCAAAAAGGAAAAACAATGCAGATAGAGTTGCCCAAATTGGAAATTTTCAAAAAAAACTCCTTCTGAATGTCTAGTTTAAAAGATCTATAGTGACACAGTAGAATAGGTTTAGTCGCTTAGACTGTATGCTGATACCAGCTTTAAGAGGCCGAGCTTATAATTAAAAATAACTACACTTAAAAATGTGGCACAGCCTCATTTTGTTTGTCAAATGATCAGTATACTGATGATAAACCGTGAAATAGAATACCAAAATGACCTTGTAAACTGTTGTAATTTCTTAGTTTATTATAGTTGATTAAGGTTCCTACAACTGAGTACATTCCTATAATAACTAGAACTATTTTGAGTGTTATCATCACTCATTGCAAAACTATCTCCTCAAAGCTTCCAGGGTAAGGAGGTACCATCATAAACGGAAATTTCATTGCCAGTTTTTCATGCATTATTGGAATGTCTGAATTTTTAACAGCAGAAGGAGTCATCTCACGGAGAGGGGTTGATTACCTAGGGGCCAGACACAAAGGGTCACATTATCTCTGCTTTATAGATCACTATGGTGAACATTATGCATAGTTGTACAGAGTAAATGATAATCTTCTGAAAATACCCCAGGCTACAATTATAAAAGTCAATGAAAATGATCTCTACCTGCTATGCCTGTGGAATTTAATTGGCTCTTATGTGTTGTTATCTTGGGAGCAACAAAATGAGTAATTCTAAGTGACTGTTCTTCATGAGGAGAAAACTGATTTAAAATACTCATTTTTTAAACTCTAGGCTATGTGACATAATGTGTGATATTTTATTGTATATTAGTTCCACATGACCTATATTTAATGGCAGAAAATAGAGATTTGTTGAAGTAACTGGTGTATTTTTTTCTACTGAAAAATAATTAATGAAGCATGTGAGTCGTTACTGGGTACCCATACATATAATTGCCAGGCTCTTTCTTGCCAGGCATTCAAAGAATCAAAGCATGCCTTCAAAGCTACAGCAAAGACTAAACTGTGTCCAACACAAACAACAGTTTATGCACAGCTGTGATTCTATGTAGAAGCAAAGCTAAAATACCTTTCTACAGAAAGCATATCAGTATTTTAATGAGGCTGTAAAAGTCCTTCTGGCAAGGCAGTATTTGTGTGGACCAGGATAGTGCTGACATTTGTGCACATCGGTCCAGGTTTCCAGAAAGTCCAGGACCCTCACTGTTGACTCATCAGCTTACTCAGATCTTCCCATCCACCATCAGGGACCCATCTGCCAGTTTTAACAGTATAATGACCTGTTAATACGCTGGGGTAATTGAAGGTAGTTATTTACAATTATGCCTCTCAGCCCTGAAGTCCTAGGATTCCAATGAAAGGTAAGCAATTCCTTTCTGTTTCATTAATTCATTACACTACCCTTCCCTTTCCCCGAGCCTCCACCAACCTCCTTTCCCCCACTGTCCCTCTTTCCCTGTGCCCATTCTTCCTCTGGTAACAAACTTCCTGTGTCCTCCTGTTTTCAAAGGATTTTCCTTTTTTATATTCTTGTCCAACTGGAAATTTGACTCTTAAAGATGCACTTTGTTTTGTGGGTCTCTATCTCCATACTCTCTTCCTATCTAATATGGGCCTGAAGGGAGGGAAGTTATTGTTCTCCTGTACTCTCCTTCTGCACTGATCTAACTTCCAGGCAAAGTTCCTCTTTTCTTCAGTGTCATACAGCTCCTTGTTACTTTTCTCTAACTCTTGGCTGTGCCCTTTACCTATACGCTTGTTACCACAAAGGAGATTCAAGACTGTTCTGGTGATTCTCTAGTGATTTAAACTTGCCTTTTTCTCCTCTCTCCTTCTCTTCCCCTTCTTTCCTCACCCCTCCTTGCCCCTCTCCTCCCTTCTTTCTCTTCCTTTTCCCTCTTTTCTGACCATTCTATGTTTCTATTAAAAAAAACCCTTCACTCTGTTTCAGTGTTAGCTTCTGTCTTCTCAGAAGTAACTAGTTTTATTGGTTTTCACCTCAGGTGTTTTCTTGACAACACTTTTCAAAACCTGCAAAACCTGCTTTTTTTTTTTTTTTTTAAAACCTTTGGTAGATAATCTTACTTACCCCATCTAGAAAATCACCAGCTATTACCTTCAATTTACAATGTTTTTCTTTGCAGTCATAAGTGGACTCAGATTTACCTCTTCAGTCTAGAGGATGAAGTATTATTCCTACTGTTCAAACTTACCTCTCCATCTTTGCATTGTCTGGTATTATCACTGTCTCCCTCCTCTAAAGATATGCCAGATTTCCCCCCATTGGCAGAAATCCCGAAGCTTCTAAGCAGTTTATCCCAGGAATGAGGAGAGTGTCTAAGAGAGGTTTTGTGATGTCAGAGGTCCTATCTCCCTTCCCGGCTCCTCCACTGATGATTTCCCCGCTTCCTGGACATCTTCAGCCGAGCAGTTTTCCTCCGCTATGCCCCTCAGCCATACTGTTCTACTTTGGAGCCAAAGCAAACTATGGACTAAAATCTATACAAACTGTGAGCCAAAATAAACCTCTCCTCCTTTAATTTGTGGGTATTGTGTCCTAGTGATAAGGAAAGAAGCTAAGATACAGTCATTGATGCTGCATCTTTTTGTGCTCACTTATTCTCTGCCTCTCTCCTAATTCTAATGGCTAAGAGCTATAGTCTGCTCTCAGTGCTGACCTTTTATTTACTTCTCTATCTTCTGTTCCACCAAGTTGTTGTTAGTGTTAACAACACAGTTTTCATCATCAAATCCAAAGGAGGAGGTCGGTCCCTTTTTTCAAAAAATTTTTTATTTTACAGAGAATAAAAGAGTACAGAACAACGCAGATCAGAACAGAACAGTACAAGCAACACAGCACTTCACAACAAGACAACAGTAGCTACCATAATATCTCTTTCTTTAAAATAGCTGAGCATAGCTTCACAAACAGTAATATCAAATATAATAAAATAGAATAAAAGCATTCAAGAGAATGAAACTTTTGCAAGGCATTCTGAACCAAATAACAGAAAATGAACAATGGCTACTATAATCTCATTTCCATAAAAAATTTGTTTATACTATCATACATATTAAAATCCAATAAGACACAACATGATAGAACCAATGGTAATAGAAGAACAAAAGCATGGTAGGGCTTCAGAGCAAGATGATATTAAATCAGCAATGGCTGCCATAATGTCTTGTTTTCTTCAAAGTAGCTGTTCATACCATCACACATAATAAGGTCAAACAAAACTGAATAAAACCATTCCAACCAATGAATGAAAACATTATAAGGCTTCAAATATATATATCATGGGGAACCATGATTACCATAGAATTTTATGTACTCTTACCTTTTCATACACTAGGGAGACTATGTGGTATTTATACATGTGAGTTTGATTTATTTTGCTTATGAGTATGATCTCAAGTTGCATCCATTTATTTATAAATATCTCAATGTGATCATTATTTATAGCTGAGTAGTTCTCCATTATATAAAAGTACAATAATTTTTTTATCCATTCCTCAGTTGATGGGCACTTAGGTTTTTTCCAAAAACTCGCTATTACAAATTGTGCTGCTATAAACATGGGTGCACATATATCACTGTGGTATGATGTTTTCATTTCTTCTAGGAATATGCCTAGGAGTGGAATAGCTCGGTCAAATGGAACTTCCAATCCCAACTTTTTGAAGAATCTCCAGACTGACCTCCACAGTGGTTGCACCAGTTTAAACTTCCACCAATAGTGCAGAAGAGTTCCTTTTTCCCCAAAGCCTCTCCAGCATTTGTTGTTGGTAGTTTTGTTGATCCTGGCCATTCTTTCTGGAGTAAGATGGAATCTCAGTGTGGTTTTAATTTGAATTTCTCTAATGATCAATGATGATGAACATTTTTTCATGTATTTATTTGCCATTCATATTTCTTCATCTGAGAACTGTGTGTTCATCTCGGATGCCCTTTTTTGGATTGGGTCTTTGACTTTTGAGGGCCTGATTTTTTTAATTCTTTATAAATTCTAGACAGAAATCCTTTGTCTTAAGTTTTTTTCCCAGTTTGTGGGTTTTCTTTTCACTCTGCTGGAGATTTCTTTCAACATGCAGAAACTCTTTAATAAGACATGATCCCAGTTATTGATTCTGGGAAGTATTTCCCGTGCAGTTTGGTTCTTGTTCATGAATTCTCTACCTACCCCTATGTCTTCAAGATTTTTACCTACTTTGTCTTCCAACAGATTTAGTGTTTCCATTTTAATATTTAGATCTTTGATCCATTTGGATTTTAGTTTAGTACATTGTGATAGGCATGGGTCTAATTTTAGTTTTTGGCATATGGATAGCTAGTTTTTCCAGCATCATTTATTAAAGAGACTATCATTCTTCCAGTGAACATGCTTGGCCCCTTTATCAAAAATAAAGTGGTTGAGTGTGTTTGTAGTTATATCTTCTAGTCGATTCCATTGATCTTCAGGTCTGTTTTTATTCCGGTCCCATGTTGATTTTATTACAGTAAAAATTACAGTAGCTTTCTAGAATAACTTCAAGTCAGGGATTGTGATGTCTCCTGCCTTGCCTTTGCTGCTTAGAATTGCCTTTGCTATTCTAGGTCTCTTTTAGTTCCAGATGAATTTTAGGAGTGATTTCTCTAGATCTATGAGGTATGTTAGTGGTATTTTCATTGGGATTGCATTGAATCTGTATAACAATTTTGGGAGAATTGCCATTTTCACAATATTTATTCTTCATATCCATGAATAAGGGATGTCTTTCCATTTTCTGAGATCCTCTTTGATTTCTTTTTTCAAGGTATTATAATTTTCCCTGTATAGCTCTTTTACTTCTTTTGTTAGATTAATTCCTAAGTATTTAATTTTTTTGGATGCTAGTGTGAAGGGTGTGACTTCTCTTATTTCTCTTTCATTGATTTTATTGTTGAGTGTATAGGAATGCTATTGATTTTTGAGTATTGGCTTTGTATCCAGCTACATTGCTGAATTTATTTATTATATCTAGGAGTCTTTCAATGGAGTTTTAGGGATCTTCTATGTAGAGTATCATGTTGTCTGCAAATAATGATAGTTTAACTTCCTCTTTTCCTGTCTTTACTCCTTTTATTTCTCTCTCTTGTCTAATTGCTCTGGCTAGTATTTCCAGTACCATGTTGAATAGGAGCAGTGATAAGGGACATCCTTGTCTTGTGCCTGATTTTAAAGTAAAGAATTTCAGTTTTTGGCCATTTAATATGACGCTGGCTCTTGGTTTGTTGTAGATGGCCTCTATCATATTGAGGTAGGGACAATCCATTCCAATTCTCTGTAAAGTTCTTATCATGAATGGGTGTTGGATCATATCAAAAGCTTTTTCTGCATATATGGAAATGATCATGTGATTCTTACTTTTGGCTCTATTGATATGGTGGATTACATTTTTTGATTTATGTATGTTGAACCATCCCTGCATGCTGGGATGAATCCCACTCTGTCATGGTGTATAATCTTCTTGATAATTTGCTGCATCCTGTTTGCCAATATTTTATTGAGAATTTTTGCATCTATGTTCATTAGGGAGATTGGCCTGTAGTTTTCTTTTTTAGTTGGGTTTTTCTCAGGTTTTGGTACTAGAGCAATATTTGCTTCCAGAAATGACTTAGGGAGAATTGCTTCCCTTTCGATTTCATTGAACAGTTTGAAGAGTGTTGGTGTTAAGTCTTGTTTGTATTTCTTGTAGAATTCCACAGTGACTCTGTCTGGGGCTGGGCTCTTCTTTGTTGGTAAGGACTTTATTACATTTTCAATTTCATTAATAGAAATTGGGTTATTCAGTAGTTTCACATCTTCTCAATTCAGCTTTGGTGGTTCATATGTTTCTAGGAATCTGTCCATTTCTTCTGTGTTATCAGACCTATGAGAGTAGAGATTTTCAAAATAGTTATTGATGATCTTCTGTATTTCCACAGAGTCAGTAGTGATTTCACCTTTTTCATTCCGTATTGCATGAATTTGAGTCTTTTATTTCCTTTTTAAAATTAGGTTGGCTAGGGGCTTATCAATTTTATTTATTCTTTCAAAGAACCAACTCTTTGATTCATTGATTCTTTGTATTGTTTTCCTAGTCTCTATTGTATTAATTTCTGCTCTGATCCTTATAATTTCCTCCCTTCTTTTGGCTTTGGGCTTGGCTTGCTCTTCTTTTTATAGCTGTTTGAGGTGTAGTATCAGGTTGTTTATTTGTGTTTGTTTTGTTTTCCTAATGTGGGAACTCAGTGCAATAAATTTTCCTCTGAGGATCGCTTTCATTGCATTCCACAGATTCCGCTAAGTTGTATTTGTATTTTCATTTGCTTGTAGATATTAATTTCTTCTTTAATTTCCTCTGTGACCCATTGATTGCTCAAGACTGTATTATTCAATTTCCATGTGTTTGTGGGGGTTTTGCAGTTTTTTTATCATTAATTTCCAGTTTCATGGCTCTATGATCCGATAACATGCATGGGATAATTTCAATTCTTTTGCATTTACTTAAATATGTTCTGTGGGCTAGTAAATGGTCTATTTTAGAGACTGTCCCATGTACTACTGAGAAGAATGTATATTCTGATGTTGTTGGATGGAACACTCTGCATATGTCTATCAAGTTCATTTGTTCACAGGTGTGATTCAGTTCTGATATTTCTTTGCTCATTTTCTGTCTAGTTGATCTGTCCCTTTGTGTCAATGGCATGTTAAGGTCTCCTGTTATAATTGTGTTATTACTTATTTGATTTTTCATTTCTGTTAATACTTGCTTTGTATAGCTGGGTGCTCTGGAACTTGGTGCATATATATTTAAGACTGTTATCTCTTCCTGTTGAACTTTTCTCCTAACTAGTATGTAGTGACCTTCTTTATCTCTTTGGACCTTTCTTGGTTTGAAGTTCATATTGTCTGCAAACAGAGCTACCCCTGCTTTTTTTTGAGTTCCTGTTGCATGAAGTATTGTTTTCCGTCCTTTGACTTTCAGTCTATGAATTTCCTTTTAGGTTAAATGGGATTCTTGTAGACAGCATATGGTTGGATATTGTTTCTTGATCCATTCTGCCAGTCTGTTTCTTTTAATTGGTGAATTGAGGCCATTTACATTAATGGTTATAACTGTTATCTATTGGTTTATTGTTGACATGTTATCTTTCTGCTGTTGTATCTTTATCTTTCCCTTCCATTTAATTGTCTGTCTTGCTTAGTGGTTTTTTCCTATGTGTATCTAGAATGTCTTTGAGTATTCTTTGCAGGGTTGGTCTGGTGATCATGAAGTTCTTCAGCTGTTTTTTTATCATGGAAGTATCTTATTTCTCCATCCATTTTGAAGGACAGTTTTGCAGGGTACATCAGTCTGGGTTGGAAGTTGTTTTCCTTTAGGATCTGAAATATTTCACTCCATGCTCTTCTTGGCTTTATTGTTTGGGTTGAGAAGTCTACTGTGATTCTGATAGGTTTTCCTTTATAGGTGATCTGTCTTTTCTCTCTAACAGCTTTTAATATTGTGTTCTTATGATGGATTTCTGGGATGGTGATTATTATATGTCTGGGTGTAGTTTTATTTTGGTTATGGCTGTTTGGAGTTCTATATGCTTCACCAATCTGAACGTCAGTTTCCATTCTCATGTTTGGGAAATTTTCAGCTATTACTTCTGTAAATAACCTCTTGATATCATTTGTGTTGGCCCCTTCTTTTTCATTTATACCTATTAATCTTATGTTGTTTTTCTTTGCATTATCTTGCCACTGTTGAACTGTTATTTCCTGATTCCCTGTTGTTTTTAAAAGATCTTTCCTTTCCTGTTCACTAGCTGCAATTTTATCTTTGACATCTGAAATTCTATCTTCACTTTTGCTGAGGCAGTTTTGGCAACTTTCAGTAGAATTTTTGATTTCCTGTGTATCTCTTTGAATCTGCTTCATGTATTCTGTTTGTTTCTTATACTGTTCATTCAGGGATTCTATCTGTTTGCTTTGTTCCTCTAGTTTTTTGGCTATGTCTTCTTTAGATGCATTCACTATTTCTTTCACTACTTTTATCATTTCTTCTTTTACCTTTGAGATTATTTCTAATTTGAGTTCCTTTATAGCTTCCCATACTTGCTTCTTTATTTCAGTTGATATCATTTCAGGTATTTCAGGTGTATGACTAGTAGTTTCTTCTATGTATGTGGCTCCAGACTTTCTTGGGATGGGCTGGAGGTTTGAGATTGCATTTTGATCTTTTGTATTGTCATTTTCCTGTATTTCTGTGTTTCAAGCGATGTTCCAAAACTTTCCCTAATGTGTTGGAAATCACCTTCTGCACCTTCAGCTACTGGGACTCATGGATGTTGGCTCCCCTGGTTGAATGAAGGTCACTGGGCATGGTCCACTCAAGCCCCAAGCCTTTCGAGGCTAGTTCAGTGTCCTAGGGGGCTGCGCAGGCACCCAAGCACTGGGAGCGATGTCCCAAACTCTCCTAGGCCAGAGCCAGGGAGCTGGAACTCCACCTGCTGTGCCATGGCCCTACCTCCCCTCTGCGTGGCAGCTTGTTCCCCTGGTTGAATAAAGGTCGCTGGGCGTGGTCTACTCAAGCCCGAGAAATTTCTCCAGGCTAGTCCAGCATCCTAGGGGGCTGGGCAGGTACCCCAGCACTGGGAGTGATGTCCCAAACTCCCCAGAGCCAACACCAGTGATCTGGAACTTCCCTTGCGTTTGCCACCGCGCGAGCTTGAACCGGTGGGTCCCTTTTTTGCTAGGTGTCACCATAGCACTTGGCTTGGGGTTTAATTTCTTTTCTTGGGGTCTTCTTTTCTTTGACTCCTGTGAGTATTATATCTTCTGTTTTTTCTTGTTTCATTGTTCTATTTCTTCTTAAAAAGAACCCTTAGAATATTGAGTCCATTCAAATCTGTCTACTCAGTTAACTTCTTCAGGATAGAAAAAAAACAGAAACAGTTTAAGCTTCACCATTACCAGCCAAGTGGACAGTCCAGATAGTTTTACCTCTGAAATATTTTTTGAATGGTATCCTGATTCTACTACTGTGGTCCTAACTTAGGGCCTCACCCTTCCTTTCCTGCACTCCTATTGTTATCTTTTTATTGGTCCTCTACCCTATGGATACATGGCTTCTTGCTTATATTGTCAAGTAGACAGCACCACTCACAAGATAAGGTCTGGGCTTCTGTCCCTGCTCAGAAGACTTTCTACCAACCGGCCTCCCCTGGCTGATGTGGCTCGTGTAGAAAGCCTTTTCATTCCATGCCTTTCCATCACCCTCTAGGCCTTGCCAGGTCTCTTCTTTTTTCAGGCAGAAGATAGTCAGTGTTGACACCAATCCTGTACTGGTAAGAGTGAAATAGTTCATCTATGTCATTGCTCCCAGGCACCATTAGACTAATAAGCCCTTCAAAGGTAACTATATTCACGTCAATTTTCTTAAAATTAAAAATTAAAACACTATCATAAGCACTTGAATAGTATGAATCCAATGGCCATTCAGTTCAATTCAGTACAAATAAATTTTGTAGCAAGTAAAAAGGAATACTTACTTGTACTCAATGTTGGATTCCTGGAAGAAGGTTAACAGGGCCTGGGAAGCATTTTGGGGAATGTGGACATCGGTAACTGTCCCCTCTGACACATAGACAATACTGCTGGGCTGCCAAAGGTCCACCTGTAGTGCAGGAACCAACCTGTAATTCACATTCAATGTAGGTGGGGAAAAATCCATGTCACAATGTCACACATATTATCTTATTTGAGTACAATAACACCAAACACTTTTTTGGGATTAGACTAGATGTTTATAATGTGAGGGTAAAACTGGTATTTGATCTTGAATTTGGGATTGAAATTTTATACCCTTACACAATTTGATCTTAATTTACAAGTAATAGTTTGAAGGCTAATATAGTCTTCAACACACTACACGCTACATGGTCAAAATGAGTAGAGCTAGTCATAACTTGGATATTGTTTTAATGTAATTTATTATATAACTATTTGAATGACTGTGAGGAAGAGAAAGATATAAATAATCACTCATCCTGCCACACAAGTAAATTGATAGCATTGGTCACTTTTATCTTTAGTTCTGGGGATTAAAACTAGGTCCTTGTACATGCTAGGCAAGTACTCTATTAATGAGCTCCATTGCCAGTCCAATGTTAGACAAATTTAAATGGAAACATTTCCAAGTAGCTTTTTCTCCACCAAATCATACCTTTCTATAATTTCTATTCAGTCTCCACATGCCAGTAAGAACCTCCCTTCTCAGGTACACTTTGGCAGGGAGGGCTGGTCTGCTTGCCATAATTCCTAGTGTGTCTACAATTTCTTTATTACTTATCTTTTTTTTTTTTTAGCAGAATGTAAGCTCCATGTGGGTCAAGAATTTGTACATTTGCTTACCACCAAGAACAATACCTTGTGCCTATTACTGACTCAGTCAGTATTTGTTGCTTAAGTAGTTGTAGTTGTTCACTACATACCCAGTATGTGTTCACTATTTTGTAGGAAAGTAAGAGACATGTTTGTTTGCCATACTTCAGTGTTCCTAGTGCCTTGATCAGTGTTCATTCCTGGTGGAGGCTCTGCCTTCATCAAGGGACTAAGAGAACTTGGTAGAGAAGGAGGAACACTTTATCCTCCACAGGAGCTTAGAGCTCATTTCCAGTTAGGCACGGTTGAACTCTATGGCCCTATCTCTCTCTTTCTCTAATTTGGCCTCCCTCTTCCTGCATCTTGGTTCCCTGCTACAGAGACTTGATGTTTGCTAGGCCCTTACCTAATAAGATTCCTTACTTTATCTTCTCTTAGGTGTCACCTTAGGGAAACTTTGAAGACCAGAAATAATTCCCACCTCAAGAAAATAAATGTTTGATGGTATAAAACCATCTGGAAGAGGGTAGTCAGGCTCTTAGTTTTGAGACAAAAAGTCTACCTGTTTTCTTTTAAGCAGCTGACTCCTTCACTAACTTACAAGGGCAAATCTGACTCAGCTAACAAGCCAGTCTTCAATCATAGGAAAACAGAAGTGTGGGACTGCAAAGGATGCGAGAGGTCATTCAATCCATCTGTCAGCCCTTAGGCAAGGATACATATAGGTCGGCACCAAACTGTCCCCAAAAGATATGTCTAAACCATGTCTCTTAACTTTCCAAAAAGAAGAGAGTTGATAGCATCCTAATTTAACTGGTATCCACACTTAACAACATCATCAGATATTTTTATTAAACCTTTACACTGAAGCATGGTTTCATTTTTTTCCTGTTTCATTATTTAGTGAGGAAAGTCATGTTTTTTGTGTTCATAAAATAAAATATGTTGATATCTTTCACTTTTCTTTGCACATTAGATTTTATACCATTTAGTTATCATTAGGACTTGCTTCTAAACCTATAATAGATTTTTGATATTAAGGCTAACAGTTTGCTGTTAATGCATACAAGGAAATTGTCCTATATTCAGAAGATAGCAACAAGTGCTTAAAAATTATGGATTTTGAGACTCTCTAGATGAGCACTATTCTCCAAAGTGCATGCTAAAATAAGGGTCCTTATCCCATAGAAAACAGTAGCTTCCCCGTCAGCAGTCCCAAGAAAGTAACACATCCTTATTCAAGATCCAGAGAAGTCTTCCTGGGAAACTAACGTCCTCGGACAGTGTTGGCCTGAAGGAAAACTAATAAAAATAATATGCAAAATCACAAATTCAAGATCTGGCAACATCAGCTGAGTGATTTGTGGGGCACTTTTAACATTTTGAGCCTTAGTTTTCTATCTGTATTGTGAAAATCTTAAAAAAAAAAACCACTTAGTTTCCTTAGAAGGGTTAATGGGAATAACAGAAGAAAAGCACACGGTAGAGTCTGGTATGTAGTAGGAGGTCAAAAGGTATATAAAGACAGCATTATACTGATACCAAAACCAGACAGGGACACACACACACACACACACACACACACACAAGAACTATATATAGTATATGCTCTAATGAACATATACATAAAAATTCTAACAAAATACCAGCAAGTAGAATCCAACAGTAAAATGGAAGATCACTTACCATGATCAAGCTATATTTATCCCAAGGACACAAGCTTGGCTCAACACATGCAAATCAACAAACTGAATATATAACAACAACATAAGGAAGAATAAAAAATTCATATGATCATTTCAGTAGGTATAGAACAAGCCTTTGATAAAATTCAACATAATTAAATGATGAAAACTCTGAACAAATTAAGTATAAGGGGATCTTACCTCAACATTAGTAGGGCTAGATATGAAAGTCTCATAGTGTGACAGTATCATAGTATGTGAGGAGAGGCTGAAAGGATTTTCTCTAATAAGGAACAAGAGAAGGGTGTCCATTACCATTACTCTTATTTAGTATAGTAATTAGTTAGTATAGTAATTTTATTAGAAATCTTAGCCAGAGAAAGTAAGAGGAAAAAAAAAAAGGCATACGAACAGAAAGGGAGAAAGTAAAATCATCCCTGTTTGAAGATGATATGATGTGATTCTTTGTATAGAAAAACCTAAAGATCCACAAAAAGACTGTTAGGGTTGATAA
The DNA here is from genome assembly GCA_004027455.1 of Hydrochoerus hydrochaeris. Classification (NCBI taxonomy): domain Eukaryota; kingdom Metazoa; phylum Chordata; class Mammalia; order Rodentia; family Hydrochaeridae; genus Hydrochoerus; species Hydrochoerus hydrochaeris. The sequence goes on from PVLA01003883.1 coordinate 24,947, forward strand.
AAGAATTCAGTAAAGTTGCAGAATAAAAATATCAACACATAGAACTCAGTAATACTTTTGTGCATTAATAACAAGCTGACTGAAAGTCAGGTATGAGAATACAGGCCTAGAATCCCAGGACTCTAGAAGGCTGAAGCAGGAAGATTGCAAGTTCAAATCCAGCTTGGGCAACTAAGTGACTTAGCTAGACTCACTCAAAATCAAAAAGGATAAGCCTGTAGCTCAGTGGGAAGTCCATAAGTTTAATCCCAAGTACTGCAAAAACAAACAAACAAACATCAACTTGATGAGAAAAAATTATGAAAGCAAACTCATTCACAATAGCTACAAAAAGGGAGGAGGAGGAGAAGGAGGAGGATTAGAAAAGGAGCTAGTTTTGTGGTGGAGTACTTGCCTAGTACACATGAGACCACAAGTTCTATCTCTAGTAACACAATAAGGAAGCAAACAAACCAATACATCAACCCAGGAATAAATTCAACCAAAAAGCAAAAAGCTCTGCAATAAAAATTACAAAACATTGATGAAAAAAATTAAAGAAGACACAAAAATTTCTGTTTACAAGTTAGAATTAATATTGTTAAAATGTCCATACTACCTAAAGCAATTTACAGGTTCAATAAATACAGAAAACGGTTAGTGATATTCTTCAAAGAATTAGAAAAACAATGTAAAATTCATATGGAAGCACAAAAGACCTTGAGTAGCTAAAGCAATCTTGAATAAATAGAACAAATCTGGAGGCATCATAATATGTCATTTCATTTACTATGGAATCATAGTAACTAAAACAGCATAGTTCTGATATAAAAACAAACATATAATCCAAGGGAACAGAAGAGAGGTCCCAGAAATAAACCTTTGTATCCAAATTATTTCAACAAAGGAACCAAAATTACACATTAGAAAAAAGGACAGACTCTTCAATAAATCATGCTGGAAAAACTGGATATCCATATGCAGAAGATTGAAACTTGACTCTTATTTCTCAGTCTGCAAAATATTCCTCAAAGTGGATGAGAGGTCTAAATACAAGGCCTGAAACTATGAAGTTACTACAAGAAGACATAAGGGAAATACTTCAAGACATCCGTACAGGCAGTGATTTTTTAGAGATGACCCTAAAAGCACAGTGAACAAAAGCAGAAATAGATAAATTGGATTACAGCAAAGTAAATAGAAAAAATTTAGTAAATAGAAAAAATAAGAGAAAATATTTGATAGTGATTTATCTGACATAGGATTAATATCTAGAATACACAAGGAAATCGAATGTTTGACAACAAAAAAAATCTAATTTTTTAAAAAAGGTAAATGATCTGAGTAGACACTTTTTAAGATAAATGCAAGTGTCAATAAATAGTTCATATCCAAAGAAAAGGAGATCAACATACCAAAGAGGTTCCTGCACTCCCATCTTTACTGCAGCACACTATTCAACCTTGGAATCAACCTTGGTGTCCATCAGGGAGTGAATGGATAAAGAGAATGTGGTGTATATAGAGTGAGCATGGTGGGACTATTATCCAGCCATAAATAATTTTGTTTTTCACAGCAAATTAGATGGAACTATAGGACATCTTATTGTGGGATATAAGCCAGACACAAAGATACTACTGCACATTCTGTCTCCAACATGGAAGCTAAAAAATATGATTTGAATACAGAATCCTGATTACTAGAGGTTGGGAAGTATGGTGGCAGAGAGAGTGGCTAAAAGGAGGTTGACTAATGAATGGTTTCTAAAACACAGCAGGAGTAAATTCTAGTGCTTCACAGTATATTTGGGTGGCTGTATTTTATAATTACTTATGTCACAAACACTTGGAAGAGAAGTGCTTTATGTCTCCAAAGATAAAGAAATGCTGATCACTCTAATTTGATCAGTGCACACAATATGCATGTGCTGAATTCTCACACAAAAGCCCATTCATAGGTACAAATAATACATGATAATAAAAAAATTTAAAGTAGCTATTTTTGTTGCTATTTGAAAAGCATATGAAAGGAAAACTGGAAGTAGTAAGGACTCTGGTTAAGGTGAAGAATATGATAAGGTTGTCCCCTTATTCAGGGAGATTAAAACTTAGAATGGCTTTGAGGGGATGGAGCTGGAAGCAATAGATAAACCAAGAGTATAAACAAAGCAACAAGGTTTCCTAGCACAAAAACAAATAGCTTGATGGATTTTGGAGTCTGATTCCATAAGATCGAATTCAGTCTATGTGATTTTGGGCAGCTTCCTTAACCTCTCTGGTCCTTGATTTCTTTGCTGGTACAAGCAAGATGATAAATACATCTTACTTGTTGATCAGTATTTAATAAGGTTGATAGTTGCTATTTTTGTTATTATAGAAATTAGATTATAGAAAATACAGTAACGATAAGTATGAATTCTAGAACCAGGCAGCTCAGGCCTGAATTGTAGTTTTACCACGTACAAATTGTGTGACTCTGGACACTTCACTTTAGCTTGCTCTTTTTCTCTGCTTCAGTTTCCTCATTTATAGAATGGGACTATGCACAGCATATTTTTCAAAGATTTATTAGGCTTCAGTGAATTTATATATCAGACACTTAAAAAGAATGCCTGATGACTTGTGGTATTCATTAAAATGATAAATGGTTCAAAATTTTAAAAAGAATTTCTTTGCAATGAAAACATCCTAATTAAAGGATGAGTTCATTCATTCATAATTAACTTTATGAGACTAATTTTATAGTTCTGCTATGCTTGCTTCTTGGCCAGGCCTACTTCTAAGAACCACCCCATCTATCTTTTAGGCCCAGTGCTGACTACACACCTGGATTAAGTACCTCTGGGACTCTTTGACCCCCAGTTTCAAGGTGAGTCCCATTTGTGGATATGGGAAGACATTTGATGTGTTTCTTCAGTTTATAACAGATGGCTTGTCCCTCAGCTGCCTGAAATAACACAGAAGGATGGAGAAAGGCTATCCTGTTCTCTACTTGCTCTTATTTTTTATTTGGAAAAGTGTTAGTCAAGGCATTATACTCATTACTGGATAAACGCACTGTTGAATCCATAGTTGAATGTGCCCTTAGGAGGCAAGGCCTGGTCAGGAAAAGCGCTTCACTGTGGGGCGTAAACTAGCTTTTCTTTGCTTTCTGATTGCTGTGGGATGAGCAGCTTCCTCCCCCATAGGCCTGTCTACCTTGCTATTACTGCCTTGGAGCCTTCCACTCACAGACTAAGACTGTGAGACAAAGTAAACCTCTCCTTTAAGCTCTGAGTGTTGGGTGTTACGTCTCAGAGACAAGGAAAATGACTAAGACACACAGTCTACACAACTTTTAAATTGTGTGATTGTTCTAGGCCTGAATTAATAACCATAACAAACCAGACAAATTGAAATGAATATATTCTTTCACAGCTCTGGAGCCCAGAAGTCTAACATCAAGGCTTTTGCCAAGGATGTGCTCCCTTTGGAGGTTCTGGAACAGAATCTTCACTTGCCTCTTCCAGGAACTTATGGTTTTAGGCATTTCCTTAGCTTGTGGTCACATTACTCCAATCCTTGCTTCTTTTCCTTACACAGTCTTCCTACCTGTGTGTATTCCTTTTCTGTCAACAGATATTTGTCATTAGATTTAGAGTCCTCCTGGGTAATCCAGGACAATTTCATATTTAAGTCTTTATATATATCTGAAAAGAGCCTTTTTCAAATTAGACCACAAACAAGTTTTGGTTAGAGCAGCATATCTTTTTTGAGGGCCATGATTCAACCCATTACAGGTGGCATATTAAAATCTGTTTTCCCTATTATCTGCATAAGAATACAGAATGTGGAATTTCTCCCTCACTCATCCTCATCTCCCCCATGCTTAGACCCATGTTTTGCACTATGTAGACACTAAGAAAGTCATGGATGGGATACTACATCTCTTTCTACTATATTCAAATATGTACTGTCTCCAAGATTGCTCTGGAACATTTCTAATTTTACCTCTTATTACTATAAAATTGATAAGATGGTTCATTTAAATTTTACCCACTCATCCTATTATTCAATTCATAAATCCCTAATTTTGATTTTTTTCATTTAGGTGTAATCTTTGATTACGCTGCTTCTTAGGTCCACAGTACTGCACCCTTTTCTGATGGCTATAATGACCATTTTAATCACATAGTTAAATAATATTTTTGTATGTGTTATTTGTCCTTGTTCTACTTCTGATGGCTTGTAAGCATTTTAAATATTAGTAGAGTGCTGGAAGAGCAACTTTGTCAGACCCAGAGACATTTAGGGAATTGTTAAAATTCTGGGGCTAATTTTGCCTATTCCCCCCTCATTGTTTGTCCGCAAGCGCAGAAACAATTTTCAAGTTATCACTCTCCTAAAGTATTAATCTAACAATCCCCACAAAAACTCCAAGAAATTTAAGCAATTAAATCTCTTGTTTTGCCATTGAAGAAAGTGAAAATATATTACCTGATAATTTGGCACTTTAATTAGTGGGAGAACTAACTATTTTCTATTGCTATAATAGAATATCTAAGACTGAGTAATTCATACATGGAAGAAGTTTATTTTTACTCACATTTACCAAGGTTAAGAATTCTAGCATCATAGCACCTGTAAGTACCTCATGTTTCAACACATGGAGGATGGTGGGAGGACAAATGGGTAGTTCATGAGAGAAAAACATGAGAATCAGCTTGGTTTGAGAGCTTCTCATTATTGTGGCAACTAATCTGGTCTTGTGAGAACCACTATGATAAGAATTAACCCAGTCTCACATTTATTAGAAAGACATTAATCCATTCATAAGGGTTACCTCCCATGACCCAGATATTCCCCACCTGGCCATATCTCCTAACACTTTCACTTAAAGCAATTAAGATTCCAACATATGAACTCTCAGGAACACACTCAAACCATAGCTGGAACCAGTAGTGGAATAAAAATTATTAGATCAGTCTAAATTAAAGCATTGCACAGAAATATAAATTTCACCACAACAGAAATTATTACAACTGGTCTGAATACTAGTAATCAAACAATTGTCCTTTGTATAACACAGGTAAAAATCAGAAAGTTTGGGAATATTTTGTTTTGGTGCTCAACTTTTCCCCCTAATTCTCTTGAAGGCTGGATACAAATTTTCTTAATTGGGTAGTACATTGGATCTCATTTATCAGAACAAAGTGCATATGTTGGAAAAGAAAAAAGATTATTAAATCCTGAACTATTAAGTTTTACCTTTATTTATCTTAAAAGATTGTTGAAACTAGTGATTAAAGGCTCTCAGGATATATGTGCAGTAAAAAAAGTTGGTTCACTGGCATGTTACCACAAGCAGGACAATTCGGTGCAGGCAGTGATGGTAAGGCTCATGAAATGGTGTTAGAAAAGAACTTGCTATGAGATATGAGCTTGTCTTACATGATGTTGTGGAGAGTTTAACGAACTGGGGTTTTTATCTTGCCTACATATATGTGAAGAAGGGGGACAATTCTATTGTTAGGTAGATGGGGGTGGTAGCTCTCAGCAGTATAGGGCCAGCATGACTTGGATGTGACTTGGAAGCCATGGAGGCTGGATTTATGTATTGAAGATATTGATCTGTGCTGGTCCATTCAGGTAGAATTAAGAAACCAGTAATTCTGGCACTTTTCACCATTCTGTAATGCCCGCTTACCATAACCTTTTCATATGAAAGATCCAGTATCGTGTTAATACCTACCTTCTAAGTGAACATTTTTGAGAACTTTAAAGTACCAAGGAAAAATTCATAACTTCTGCACTATAGGTTCTTAAACTTAGCACCTATTCAGGAAACTTGTTAGAAGAGGAAAATAATATTTTATTGTGTTTTTTGCAGCTTAAAATAATTCAATATCAAGTTAACATTTTCAGCCTGGCTCAATAGTGGAAGGATAGATACAATCAGCAATCACTGTGAGCATCACGTGAATACCCATGAGTAAGTTAATTTGAAGACAAGAGCCCCTGGACTGCTTCTCATCAAGTAAGAGATTCTGTCAACTCTCTTTTGATGATTTATGTTTTTTCTAACACTGAAGAACTTTCCACTAGATCACTACATTCAGAAATATTCCATTTGGTATATTCAAAGACAGTATGATAGCAAATTTACATTTAAAATTCTGGGATGCTTCTTGGGTTTAATACTCAATGGAAAGTATTAAAGATATTGCTATGCTTTTCATCAAGAATTCTTCTATGCATTAATCAAAGAAATTAAAAAAAACCCTCTTCTTTGATTTCATAAGCAAAATTCCCAACCTGGGAAACAAACACTTACTTCTTGGTTCTCTCTAAACTTTCACATGTCACATCTTTGTATTTTAAACAAACAAACAAACAAACAAATAAAAAACACCAGAGTTTCAAAGCAGGCTAGTAGGAGAGTAACAATATTTAATACATTTCATTTTGCTATATTCATAATAACAGTCCAGAGGGAAAGATATAGGCATCAAATATTGTCCAAACAATATTAACATGAGCCTTTCTTTTCAATGAACTGAGACACATTCGTTGTTATACTATTTTAATTATCTTGTGAATAGATATATAAATTTCATATATGATTATATTATATTCTTTTCCTTTCCTTCTTATCCCCTTTTCCCCATCCCAGTTTTTCTTTTCTTTGGACTGTTTCTTCCCTGTTCCCAATATCTGTTGTACATTTTAGATTTTGTTACTCCTCACACACCAGTGAGACAATATGATGTTTACACAAGTGAGTCTGATTTATTTCACTTATGAGTATGGTCTCAAGTTGCATCCATTTACCTACAGAAGTCTCAAGTTTATCCTTTTTTATGGCTGAGTAGTACTCTATTATATAAAGAAAACACGTCTTTTTTTGAGTAGTATTCTATTATGTAAAGAAAACACATCTTTTTAAATTCATTCCTCAGTTGATGGGTGTTTGGTTTCCAAGATCTAACAATTACAAATTTTGCTGCTACAAACAAGGGTGCACATATATTGCTGTAGTACGTTTTTAGATCTTCTGGGAAGATACCCAGAAGGGGAACAGCTTGGTCAAGTGGCACCTCTATTCTAGTTTTTAAAAAGTCTCCATGCTGATTTGCACAGTGGTTGCACCAGTCTACACTCCCACTAACAGTGGAAAAATGTTCCTTTTTCCACACAGCCCCTCTAGAATTTGCTATGGGTTGATTTTTTGATGATAGCTATTCTTTCTGGGTGTGAGATGAAATCTGTTTTTAAAATTTGCATCTCTTGAACAACCAGTGATGTTGAACATTTTTTCATATGTATTTATTTGTTGTTTCTATCACATCATCTGAGATGCACATTTTTGGATTGAGTCTTTGAATTTGTGGAATTTTTCAGTTCTTTATATGTTCTAGATAGAAAGTCCCTTATCTGAGGGGCAACTGGCTATAATTTTTTCCCATTCTGTGGGTTGTCTTTTTACCCTGCTGGTGATTTATTTTGAAGTGTAAAGGCTTTTTAATAACATGATGCCCCATTTGTTATTCTTTGAAGTATTTCCCATTCAGTTTGGGTTTTGTTCACGAACTCTCTTCCTACCTCTATGTCTTCAAGACTTCTACCTTCCAGCAGATTTAGTGTTTATGTTTTAATATTTATAACTTTGATCCATTTTGACTTTAGTTTAGTGCATAGTGATAGACATGGGTCTGGTTTTAGCCTTTGGCATTTGGAAAGCACCCTTTATTAAAGAGACTACCTTTTTTCCAGTGAACTTGTTGGGCTCCTTTGTTGAAGATAAGGTGGTTTCCTGTATTTGGAGCTGTGCCTGCATCATCTATTTTGTTCCATTGATCCACAGGTCTGTTTTTTTTTCCAGTATCATGCTGATTTTATCACAGTATCTTTGTGCTTTAATTTCAAGTCAGGGATTATGATGCCTACTAACTTCCTTTAATGTCCAGAATTGCTTTTGCTATTCTAGGTCTCTTCTGGTTCCAAATAAATTTTAGGATTGTTTTCTCTAGTTCTGTGAGATATGCTATTGGAATTTTGATTGCGATTGCATTAAATCTTCATAACAATTTTGGGAGTATGGCCATTTTCATTATATTGGTTCTTCCTATCCATGAGCAGGGAATATCTTTCCATTTTCTGATATCTTCTTTGATCATCTTTTTCAGATCACCTTTTTCAATGTATAGATATTTTACTTCTTTTGATAAATTGATTACTAAGTATTGCATTTCTTGGATGCTATTGTGAAGGGTGTGGTTTCCCTAATTTCTATGTCTGTGAGTTCTTTGCTTGTGTACAAGAAGTCTATTGATTTTTGAGTGTTGATTTTGTATCCAGCGACACTACCAAATTGGGTTATTAAATCTCAAGTCTTTTGCTTGAGTTTTTGAGGTCTTCTATGTAACATATCATGTCATCTGTGAATAATGACAATTTAACTTCTTCCTTTCCTGTTCTTATTCACTTTATCTCTTTCTCTTATCTAATTGTTCTAATATTTCCTAAACTATATTGAATAGAAGTGGTGATAGTGACATCCTTGTCTTGTACCTGATTTTAGAGTGAAAGCTTTCAGTTTTTGACCAGTTAGTATGATGTTGTATGTTGGTTTGTCATAGATGGCTTTTTATCAGATTATGATAAAAACGATTCCAATTTTGTATAGGTTTTTATCATGAATGGGCATTAGGCTTTGTCAAGTGCTTTTTCTGCATCTATTGAGATGATTATGTAATTTTTGTTTTTGGTTCTATTTATATGGTGTATTACATTTATTGGTGTATCACATTCCTGTATCCCTGGCCTGAATCCTATTTGGTCATGGTATATAATCTTCTTGATAACTTGCTGCATTCTGTTTGCCAGTATCTTACTGAGAATTTTTGCAGTTATGTTCATTAGAGAGATTGGCCTTTAGTTTTCTTTTTTTTGGTTGAGTTCTCTGGTTTTGGAATGAGGGTAATAATTGTTCCCAGAAATAGTTCTGAAAGTATTACTTACTTTTCCTTAAAGAGTTTCAGCATTAATTGCATTAATTCTTCTCTAAATTTCTTGTAGAATTTAATAGCGAATCAATCCATCAGGGTCTGGGCTTATCTTTGTTGATAAATTTTTAATTACACATTCAATTTCATTGGCTAATATCAGGTTATTTAGAATTTTTATATCTTTTTAGTTTAGGTTTGGCAATTTCACTGTGTCTAGGAATCTGTCCATTTCTTCTGTTTTCATCTTTTGAGAATATGGGTTCTCAAGTAGTAGGTACTGATTTTCTGAATACCTGTAGGATGTTGTGATTTCCCTCTTTTTCTTGCTAATTGCTTGAATTTGTATTTTTCCTTTCCTCTTTTTGATGAGGTTGAATAATGGTTTATCAATTTTATTTATTCTTTCCAAGAATCAAATTTACAATTCATTTATTTTATTTTATTTTTTGTTTTCTTAGCCTCAATTCCATTAAAGTCCATTCTTATCTTTATAATGTCTTCACTTGTATGAGTTTTGGTTTTGATTTGTTCTTCCTCTGGAAGTTTAAGTTTCAACATTAGGTTGTTTATTTGAGCTTATTCTGTTTTGTAATTTGAGAGTTTATCAATATAAATTTCCTTTGTAGGACTGCTTTAATTGCATCCCATAAGTTTTGTTATGTTGTATTGGCATTATCATTTAATTGTATATACTCTTTAACTTTGTGTTTAATTTCCTCTTTGACCCCTTTGTTGTCAAGACGTGTGTTGTTCAATTTCCATGTGTTTATGCAATTTTTGTGATTTGTTTTGACAGTGATTTCCAGTTTCACTGTGCTATGGACAGATAGTGTGCATGGGATGATTTCAATTCCTCTACATGTACCTAAACATGCTTTTTGAGCTAATAGGTGGTTTATTTTGGAGACCATCCATGTGCAGTAAGAAGAATGCATATTCTGCTGTTTTGGGGTGGAACTATCAAGTTCATTTGTTCACAGGCTTTGTTTAATTCTGATATTTATTTGTTGATTTTTGGTCTGGTTGACCTATCTATTTGTGAGAGTGAAGTATTAAGTTCCCCTGCTAAATTTGTGTTAGTGCTTACTTGGTTTTTAATGTCTGTTAATATTTGTTTTATATAGTGGGGTGCATTGGTGTTTGGTGCATATATATTTATGGTAGTTACCTGTTCATCTTGGGGTTTTTCTTTATCAAGTAAATAGTGATCTTCTTCGTCTCTTTTGAGACAATTTTGGCTTAAAGTTTACATTGTCTGCAATTAGAATAGGTGTTTCTGCTTTCTTCTGGGTTCCTATGTCATGGAGAACTGTTTTTCATTCATTGACTTTTAGTCCATGAATTTCTTTTTGGATTAAATGTGTTTCCTGAATGCAGCACATTCTTGTTTTGTTCTGCCAATCTGTTTCTTTCTATTGGTGAGTTAAGGTCATTTATATTGATGGTTACAACTGATAGGTATTGCTTTATCTTTTTCATGTAATTTTTCTGTTGTTGGTTTTCTTTTTTTATCCTCTTTTCAATTTCTTTACTGCTTGGCAGCTGCTTTCTATTAGTATTCCTGTGTTTGTGGTCTTCATCTCTAATATACCCTTCAGATTTCTGTAAAGGTGGCTTGGTGGTCATAAATTTCTTCAGTTTTTCTTTGTCATGGAAGTATTTTATTTCTCCACTGATTTTGAAAGATAGTATTACAGGATACATCAAGCAGAGCTAGTATGCTTTTAGGGTTTGAAATACATCACCTCCAAGCTCTCCTTGATTTGAGTTTGCATTGAGAAGTCTGCTATGATTCTGATGAACTTTTCTTTATAAGTTATTTGTTTCTTTTCTTTAGCTGCTTTTAATATTTGTTTTTGGGGTGAATTTCTAGAATCTTGATTATTACATGACTCAATATAGGTTTATTTTAGTCATGGCTATTTGGAATTCTATAAGCTTCATTTATTTGTATATCAAATTCTTTATCCATGTTTGGGAAGTTTTCTACCACTATTTCTGTGAAAAGGTTTTTAATGGCTTTTGCACTGTCTCCAGCTTTCTCAGTGACTCAGATCAATCTTATTCTTTTCTTCTTTGCCTCATCTTGTAGCTATTGGATTGATTTTTCATGGTCCATTGCTATTTTTAAGATGTCTTTCTTTTCCTGGTTGCTAGTCACCTTCCTGTCTTCTATGTTTGATATTCTATCCCAATCTTCATTCAAAATGTTGCAAATACTTTCAGCAGAGTTTTTGATCTCCTGGATTTTTGTTTGGATCTGTTTCATAGATTACATTTCTTGTCTATGTTGGACAATCATGGTTTCCATCATTTTCCTAAGGCCCTCTATTTTTAAAATCTGTATCTGCTTTAATGTCTTTCATTTTAATTGTCATTTCTTTTTGCACTTTAGCTATTATTTTTTCTATAGCCTATTCTATTTGTTTTTCACTTTTGCTGCTATCATTTCAGACAGTTTCAGAGGTTGGCTTCCAATTTCGTCTATCACTTTGTGTTCTAGACTTGTCTTGCATAGGCTGGGTGTTTTGTGTTTCATTTTGATTCTTCATCTTGTCATTTTTATTTTTACTTTATTTATTTGTGTTAACACTTGTAGATTTTTAATATTAGGTAGCTTTATCCCTGGAATTGAGGCTTTCCTAGAAAATATCCGTTCCCCAGGAAGATGAAGGTGGCTCTCGGTCTCTATGTCTATCCCAAGAACCCATCTTCCCAGTATATTAAAATGTATAGGGTTATCCTCATATCTTGTACCCTGAATAACTACTTTAAAGATAATAATATGCAATGTGTTAACTATTGTTATTCTCCTATCATCTTGTGAAATTTTAATATTTTTCCATATAATAAAAAAATGTAAAAATATTTTATCTAATAAATAAGAAAGTTATACAGACAGAATGGAAAAAGTGGGTGAGAGAATATTATAAGAAACCTAGTGTGAGAAAAAAGTCTAGAACTAAAAACAGGAATTTCCAGATGGAAATGGGCTGTTGAGTTTAAACAAGTTAAAATAAATCCACATCAAATTATATTATCATGGAATTTCAGCACACCAGGAACAATGGCAAACCAGTGTTACATTTCTAGCAATAGAGAAATCGAGTTACCTAAAATACTCTCTTGCTCTTGTTAAGCTAGGAAATGTTGAATAAAATATAACAAATATTTAACACTAGAGTGGAGCTCCCAGAAATATACAGAAAAATCGCCAGGAGCCTTAAAGAACAAAGAAAATGCAATTAGAGCTGTGAAGTGATATGGTGATATCCTGGTTAAATTATAGGTATGTATCATACCACACAGGCAAGATGATCAAGATTTGGGGTCTCAAGTTGAAAGTTGGGACTCATGTTGTAGCATAAAATGAGAACATTTTGAAAAGAATAGCCTCTGTTAAAGAGGGGAACAAAAGTCTATACACCAGTAAAATTTGATAAATTTGATGGTTTGAAAATGGTGTAAATTGTCCCACAGAGGTTAATATGCTAAAAGGCTGTTCCCTAGTGTGGTGGTCTTGAGGCAGAGGAATAGTTAAGAGGCAGGACCTAATAGAAGGTAATTAAATCATTGTGGGCTTGTGCCTTAAAAAGTAAATTGCTATAGAAAGAGCAACCTTAGCTCTTGAATCCCTCTTGCTTTCTGTCTCACCATGTGACTTCTCTCTTCCTCTTCTATGTGTTCCCACCATGATGCCCTCTACTATAGCATAGTATAACCACTAAGTCCTCATCAGAGGCTGAACTGGTGCTTCCCAACCTTGAACTTTGAGGCTTCTAAATTGTAAGTTATATGAACTCTCCTTATTAAGTATCCAGGCTTAGATTTTTGGATATAGCAACAGACAATGGATTAAAACAATTTTATTAATATTAATTTTATTTTGTACAAATAATTCTAAGATACAGTCTTAAGCCAGGCCACTCAGAATTCCTATAGCTAAAGTTTTGCTGAATGAGAGTTCTTGATTATAAATTTATAAAGCATATAAGCAATCAATCTACTATAAGCAAAGGCCATATAGCAACATTGTAAACTCAAGATCTTAAGATACTAGAGGGTTCCATGGCTCAAATAATGGCTAGCAGAAGTTCTAAAACCAAAAAGAAATGTCAAATAAGGGAATTGTGGGCCATCTGCAGATACTTTGATGTGGCTTTTAATATATGTAGGTAAAATATTTCAGAAAATTATAAACAGAGCGAGTATAAAAGGGATTTAAAGTAAGGTAAGATATCTACAGTGTAGAAAAGGAAAAGAAGAAACCCATACAAATAGTATTAAAAGAGGAATAAAAAATATGTAGTGAAAAAGAAGTTTAATATTCTTTGGTTGTAAAAGCTTGCATATGACTGAAAATATCCTCTTAAGTACTAGTTATAAGAGACACATAAAATAGAAGTTATAGATAAAGCAGCAGAAAAATGTAAACCATACCAATACTAAAGAAAACTATACAAAAACTGGCATAGCATATAAAACAAAGAACCTGGGCAAAACTACTTTTAGGCATAATGTATCAGTAATATATATATATATATATATATATATATATATAATAAAACATATAGATGAATGTATATAAATATGTACATCTATTTATACTGATGAAACATTCAATTTATTAGGAAGATGTAAATATCATTAATGCACCTAATATTAATACTATGGCATTAAAATACATATGGGAGAATTGATAGTATCTTAAGGATTATAAATCTTTAGTCATATCTCAGTAACTGAAAGATCAAGAAACAGAATTTCCTTCCTAGCACACATAGAATTTTTGTGAAAGTTTTCCCAATAACAGGCTTCAAAATAAATTTCAACAAATGTCAGAAAATTGATGTCAAACAAATGTTCTCTGATTATGGTATAACTAAATTTGGAAAGTGATGACACTATTTATATTTAGAAGTTTAAAACCAGACTTTTAAATAACTTTCAGGTTAAAAAAGACACTGCAGTGAAATTAGAATAGAATCACAATTATATATAACCTTTCAAAGAGAGACATTTATGACCTTAAATGCACATGTTGCAAAAGAATAAAGAGAAAATTGTTGAGTTATGTATCTCAGTCAGGAATTAGGAAAAGAATAATTATGAAAGAGCATTAAAAACTACAGGAATGTAAAAGGCAGAGAATAAAAAAATGACAAATTGATGAAGTGGAAAACAAAAAGAAAGCAAAAGTAATAGGATCAATAAAACCAAAAATTGATCTTGGAAATAGATTTAAAATAGAAAAATTGTTAGCACATTTTAGGAACAGGATAAAGTTTCAAATGATTAATACTAGCAATGACAAAGTGACATGAACTCAGATTCATCAAAGTAAAGAATATTGAATACTATTGACTATGAGCTAATACAACTGAAAACTTTATTTCCTAGGAAAACAATTTACCAATATTTAATTTACAAAATCAGCTGTTATTATGTTCATAATTTCTTGTTCCCCTTTGTTTATTTGGTAATTGCCAAATAAATACCATAAAATTCCTTCATTTTTGAATTATTCTCTTTCTTTCTTTCTTTCTTTCTTTCTTTCTTTCTTTCTTTCTTTCTTTCTTTCTTTCTCTTTCTAATTTTGCTGGTAGGAAAAGATGGGTATTGATAGGAACAAAGGATGAAATATTTACAAATTTTTGAGGCCCAAAGGAAGTAATTCTGGGAATCAACAAGTGGGATCATGTTAAATTAAAAAGCTTCTGAACAGCAAAACAAACAAATGAACAAAAAACACCAACAAAACAAAACAGCAACAAAAAACAAACAACAAACAACCAGCAGAGTGAAAAGACAACTCACAGAATGGTAAAAATTTTGTCAGTTATTCCTCAGACATAAGACTCATATTTAGAATATACAAAGAACTTAAAAAAAAACCAATTAGGTTCCCCAAACAAAAGACCTAATAAAAAATATGAACAAGTAGGCCCATAGCCTGTCTGCCACTGCAGGGACCTTGGTGAGCCATGCAGGAGTAGACAAACCCTTGATCATTACTTCTCTGCCACCCAGAAACATTGTTTGGAGAAACCTAGGTGCCTGACCCATTCCCCTACACTTGTGAGATGGGCAGCCAGTGTGGAAAGTGCCTGGGACTCAGCAACCAGCTCGTCTGGAGGAACCCAGGGTAAATCCATTCTAACAGGAGAAGCATTTTGCATACAAACTCCTAATTTATCATTGGTTCTGTTATGTAAGTATAGACTTTGTTCTTATGGTCTAAAGCACAAAATAAATAGTTACAACAGTCTGTCAATTTCTAAACAATTGGGATGGTGGAAAGGAGAAAAAAAGGAAGGGATACACACACACACACACACACACACACACACACACACACACACACATATATATATATATATATATATGTATGAGCTAAGATAATTGTACTGCTAATTCTATTAGTTCATTGAAAGGAATAGTGCTTATATTGTCTGATTAATTTTTGCATGCCTGTATCTTGTAATCTGAGCAACTATTTTGAAGATAACAATATACAATATAATAACCATTGCTAATTTCTATCATTTTGTTTTGAAATTTTGTATCATTTTTGTTTTTTGAATTCTAGGAACTTTATCCAAAAAGCACAAAATGAAAGAGATAGTTTTATTTGGGAGATTCTGAAGTTCTTCAGTATCTACCAAAAACCTGGAGGTTGCTTCTGGCGTAATATGTAAGAGTGAGGACTCTTACTCTATCATCAACATCATCATCCAACATTTCACCATTTTAAACAAACAATTCAATAATCTTAAGTATATTCCTGTTGTAAAATATATTTTCAGAACTTTTTCATCCAACAACTCCCCTTTTCCCTTCTCCACTATTATTTAAAATTCCTGACCATTTGCCAATTGAGCAGGTGGTGACTGTATGAATATCTAAAATGGCCTTTAGCTTGTAGAGTTGCAAAAGTTCAGAGAACCAGGGGAATTAGATTTAACCAGGTCTGAGATAAAGCTAAGACAAAGGAAAGCCTTTCTAACCCAGGCTGTAGAAATGTGGTCAGGATGTACTGCCAGAATCCCAAGTGTATCAATTAATAATTCACAGAGAAGAATTCTTTGATAGAGGTTAGGCTGACCTGATGACTTTCACAGCAACTATGATTCACAGACTGCTTTTGCTGTTGGCATGACAGTGTCAAGGTCCAGCAAAAATAGCATTAATTTAGGAATGGTAACACTCTGGCAGTTGCTTTCCTGTTAAATGTCAATGAGTAAGTCATGTAGCCTAATAGGTACTGCAAACATCATACACCAAAAAGAGATGTCCCTCCTCCTGGAGTTTACACCTTCCGAATAATATCAGTGAACATTCATTTAGGAATATGTAGAGGACCTTTTTCTTGAGACATCATGCTGCTTTGTGCTTTCTAAATGTCTAATTAGTGTAATGTTATCAAGTCATCAGATGTGTTTTATGTTCTTTAATGTGAATTTCAGATATAATTCACTGCTTCTATCATGCTTATTTCTTATATGAAACTTTAAAATTTCTTCCAATAATCCTCAATGTCTACCTGCACCTAAGCAGTGTCTATTGATTTTTCTTCCTTACTACTTGGTCACCTTCCATTTAATATAAATCGTGAGTCTGCTGAATTTCACTCTAGAAGCCATTTGTAGATATTTTAGAACTATTTTTCTGGCTATCAGAAATGGTGCCAAATTATTTTAAAACCTATTTGCTTCATATTTTATCAGCAATAAAGATTTCTAAAATGTACTTGTTTTATTTATTTTTAAATTTTGCAGTAGTGGGAATTGAACTCAGGGCATTCACACAGAACTGCAACACTGGCCCTTATGTTTCTTCTCCTTTTTTTTAAAAAAATTTAAAACAGAGTGTCACTAAGTCACTGAATTGTACAGCCCGAACTTAAACTTGTGATCTTCCTGCCTCAGCCTCCTAGGGTGCTGGAATTATAGGACTGTGCTGCTTACATATACTTGAATCCTATTTTATATTTTTAAAAAAGAAATAGTGATTTAATGATTATTGATAATTTAAAAAATAATTCCATAAAGTACTGGATTACACATATGTTTTTTTCTGTTAAAAATGTAGTGGCTTTAAAAAAACTGGATGGTTAAATTTTACATATATGTGTATGTGTGCATTATTAGGATGATGCAAGCATACTGTAGAAAAATTGATCTTACCTAAAATTCTGTTCATTGATTTCTCCATGGAACCCTTTTCCCCCATATTTTCATTTGAGTTGAAGGATTTGTTATCCACATAATATTGCATCCAAACCATGCTCTTCCTACTCTGTCTTCCAATGAGTTTCCAGGTGGATTCTCTCTTTTAACCTTCAGTGTTTTTCTGGTCTATTTCATTACACTATTGACTGATGTCCCTGGATCTATATTTGGCATACAAAAAGAATAAGTAAAAGATTATACAATTAAGATTACAAAAACAGCAACAGGTCACCGGAAGGGGCTCAGGCAAATGAGGCAAACTTGAAGCTATACTTGGTCAGTCTCTTGGTATATCCATCCCTGAATTTTCATGTTCAATGATTTGTTGAATTATTAAATTTTCTTAGTCTGCTGGAGTTACTAGCATAGGTTCAATGAAGATTTTTGAATCACTGAATAAAATCCTATTTTTAGATCTTTTTGATGATAGCCATTTTAATTGGTGTGAGATGATAATTTAATGAGGTTTGATTTGATTTTTAAAAATTTTCATTTTATTAGTACATGGCTACAGTATACAAAGTTTATATTCATCTTGGGGTATAGGTGCATGTACAAAGCACAGCTTGTTTTTAAAAATCCCTTCTTATCTACATTTATCTGAAGTATAGTAGTATTAAGCATTTTCTCATACATGTGTTGGCCATTTTATGTCTTCTCTTTAGAAATGTCTGTTCAGACAATTTGCCCATTTTAAAATTAGATTGTTTTTCTGCTGCTGAGTTCCTTATGTATCCTGAATATTAATTTCTTATCAGATGGGAACAGATAACAAATATTTTCCCCTGTTGTGCAGGGAGGACATAATGATAAGTTAAATAAACCAGGCAGAGAAAGCCAAATACTATTCATAACTGGAAGTTAGAAAAATTGATACTATATAAGTAGAGAATAGAATAGTAGTTATTGGAGGCTATAAAGGGGAGAGAAGGCTGGAAAATGATTAGTGGGTATAAAACATAGATAGAATTCAGTTCTAGTATTTTATAATACAGTAGTGTGAATACAGTTATTAATTTATTGTAATTTCAAAATAGCTGGAACAGAGGATTTTAAATGTTCCTAACAAACACTACACACACACACACACACACACACACACACACACACACACACACACACTAGATGTTTGAGGTATGGATATGCTACTTACCCTGATTTGATCAATGCATATAGTACATGTGTGTCAAAATATCACACTGTATCCCATGGATATGCATAATTATGTGTCAGCTAGAAATGTTTGTTTCTTGTAGTCCAGTGATTCCTGTACTTTTTAAGTGCACCAGAATAAGCCTGGAGGAACTAGTTAAACTATTAATTGATGGGCCCCACCCACACATTTCCTTAATTGCTAAATCTGAGGTGAGGCCTGAGAGTTACCTTTTTAAGGTGAGAGTGATGGTCAAGTTTTATAAGAAGCAAATGTAATAATTTTAAGTCTATGTACTTTCAACAAACAACAAATTATGGACTTCTATATAGCCTTTTAAAATGTAATACATACTTCATTGATAATGTAATTAGCAATTGTTTACTGAGTGAATATATAATATTTGCACTTTTAAGTTAATGATACATAGATCTACTCTTAAAACACATTTTAAAAGGAAGAAAGATAATAAACATAATTTAAAGACTCAGGTTATTTCCTGTATTATATATTCTGTGCAGCAATCAAGGAGACATTTAGCAATGAAGTTACAAGATTCTTTTTCTAGACTAGAGATTATTGTTTTTCTTGTAAGAAAGATCAAAAGAATAAAGAATACCTATGAGATGTCACTGTTAATATCATGCCCCAAATGATATGCATTTTTAATATAAGGAAAATATATGATAAATAAAATATTTTATATTAAATTTCATGATTTTAAGATCTACACAATTAAATCAAGACTAATTTAATTTTGAAAAAAGCAAAGGAAACTAACAGTAGAGGTGATGTAGAGCATAATGTTAACATTTTATGAATAACAAAAGAAAATTAGTTTAATATGAAAAGGCTTTTAAATAGTAATAGCAATAATACTTATGCCTACAGAAATTGAAACACTGCATTTGCTTATCTGGGGATTTAGATTTTGTTTTGTTTTGAGGAATAAGAGAAAGAAAAGAAAGAAGGAAGAATGAGAAATAGATTAGAAGAGACTTTGAAAGATTGGAGAGTCCAGGCAATTCTACCATAGTATCATTTAGGTTTTGAACTACTTTGTTGATATATGATTGACATTCACAAAGCTGACCACATTGGGCATGGTGGCACATGCATGTAATCTGAAAATTTGGGACACTGAGCCAGAAGGATTGACATGAGTTTTATGCCAGCCTAGGCTACATAGTGATTTTAAGGTTAGCCTAGGCTACATGGTGAGACCCTCTGTCTCTCTCTCTCTCTCTCTCTCTCTCTCTCTCACACACACACACACACACACACACACAAAGCTGATGAGTTTAGAGGTATCTACTTGTGAAACTATATCACAACTACACCATAAACATGTTCTGCCTTTTAACTTTTTGTACATATGCTGTAGAAGAAAGAACATCTTTTAATTTTTTTTGAACACAACATAAGATATACCCTCAGCAAAATTTTAAGTATATAATACAGTATGAACTATGGGCACTGTACTATACAGTAATTCTCTAAGACTTGCTCATCTTATATAACTGGAACTGCACTCTCTAACTAGTGTCTCCTTATTTCCGTTTCCCTTCCCTGCCCCTGCAACTACCACTCTACTCTCTGTTTCTATGGGTTGGATTATTTTAGATTCCTCATCTTAGTGCCAGACTAAGCAACAGAGCAGTAAGCAGCAGAGGAAACAGCCACTCTGAGATTCACTGTCAGATAGTCGAATATAGTACTATAAGGAAGACAAGAAAGAAGGGAGTCCACTGGACCCAGGAAGGATCTGAAGTGCAAATTGAGGCTCACAGGAAGAATGAAGAGAGAAACTATAGCTAAGAAGAAAAAGGCAGCTAGTAGTGCCTTCTCCTTGAGATGGGACTCACTGCCTGAGAAGAGCAGTTCAAACTGTGGATGCTGGTGACAGTGATGGCTGGTGACGCTGGGGGCCACTGCAGAGAGATGCGGTAGTGGAGGGGAGCAGTGGATATGAAAGACTGCACTGACTGGCAGAGAGTGCAGAGGACTTAGTCCTCCCAGAGGGGAGAAAACTGGCCAGGAGCCATCTTGGACATGGGCCCACTGAACTCAGAAACTAGAACTGCTGCCAGTTTCATCTAGTGACTCCCAGCTGGGCTCAGACTCACAGAAATTGTTCAGATTGTGATAAGCCCAGTGAGGCTGGTCTCGGGACAGGCCTGCTGAAATAATTCACTACCCCACCAAAAAGCTACTGCTGGCTTGCGGGGAAGGATATGCATGAATTGAGTTGTCTCCACAGGTTGTCTATTAGTGAAACCAGAGAGAAACCTGGAAGTGGAATCTTTCTTTTTTTTTCCTCCCCACCTTTCTCCTTCATTATTTGATCTTGTTTTTATATCAGTGTGAATGTGATTTCTAGCCTTTTTGTGGTTGTGGTTTTATTCTATTTCTTTTATTTCTTCCATCTCTTCTTCCCTTCAGTCTTCTACACATTTCTCAAAGTTGGTGTGATCCCCCTTTGTCCTCCAACCTTACTTCTAATCTCTTTCTCTTCTTCCACTTCTCTGTTTTCTCCTTAATTCATTTTAAATTTTAATCCTTGAGGGCAAAATTGACATATTAAGGACTTGTATATT
Organism: Hydrochoerus hydrochaeris; assembly: GCA_004027455.1. NCBI lineage: Eukaryota > Metazoa > Chordata > Mammalia > Rodentia > Hydrochaeridae > Hydrochoerus > Hydrochoerus hydrochaeris. The sequence continues at coordinate 45,893 of PVLA01003883.1, forward strand.
GCATATAATTTTCTGGTTTGTTTTAGATTTTGTTATATAACCATAAACCTAGTTCATATGGTTAAAAGTGGCAAATTAAGGGTTACCTTGGTTTGTCATTGTCTAGGCTGTGTTTGAGATCACTATAGCCAACACTGACATAATTGTTCTAAATGGCTGTTGGTCCTGATATTCCATGATTGAGATTGACTAACAGTCACAGAAAATACTGTGGCAGTACCAAAGAACAAGGGAATGGGACAAACAAGCACCAACTTCTCATCTCCAACAAATTGAAGAGGTAAGATCTTCCAACAGACTCAAAACTCAAAAACCAGCTACACCTGAGAGATACCTAAAAGAAGCAGTCATCACCTACGGATCATAAATACTAATAATAGAGCAACCCACCATGGGCAATTTACAAGCATCTCCCCAGGAATTAAACTGAAAAAAGAAAGAAAAGAAAATGAGAAGACCTTTACACAAATGCAACTCCAAACGTCCAGTTCACCAAAGGTATATCCAGGGGGCAATGATGTGGGACAATCCAAAAGCCTCCCACCAGGTCTCTGTGAAGTGGTAACAACAAAGCAATTGAATGTGGTTCTGGAAAAAAATGAAATCAGAAATAATCTCTCAGATAATTACAGAGATGGTATTTAAAATAAAGACCATGCTTAGTGACACTAGAGCAGATACAGGCACACAAACACATACAAAAAATAGATGAGCTCAAGCAAATTATGGAAGCTGAGCATAGGAAAAAAATTGAATCCATAAAGCAGATTCAAGCAGATATCCAGGAGAATAAAAATTCCACTGAAAGTAGGCCAATGGGAGGACAGGATCTCAGATGTTGAAGACAGACTTGCATTAAGTGATCAGGGAAAGAAAGATTTCTCAAAAAGTAAGGAACCACTAGAAATCAACCCAGCAGTTGCTGCATGAGACAAAGAAGAATAACTTAAAATTAATTGGAGTCAATGAAAAAGCAGGGGATACCACAAATGATATTTAAAAATGTTCACAGATATCACGGCAGAAAACTCTCCTGGTAGAGCAAAGGAATTTGACATACAGATAAGGGAGGCATATGGAACTCCAATTAGCCATGAAAAAAAAATCTACAGCCAGGCATATCATAGTCAAAACTCCAGAAATTTGACCGTGTTGGAACTTGGGGTGCTGGAAAAACAAGCAGCTAGCTTGCTGCTCTGGTAAGTGGCTGTGGCCTGCACACCATGGCCACTCCAGGGCGAGAATCATCAGCGTTTCCTGAGATCCGTGCCATGTTGGAACCTGGGGTGCTGGGAAAACAAGCAGCCAGTTCGCCACTCTGGTAAGCAGCTGTGAGCCTACCAGTGCATGGGCTAAGAATGAAATATCCATATCTCCTCTTGCCCCCCATGAGCAAGTGAGAGCCAGAGATCCAAGCATCTCTTGTGAGTTTGATTATATGCAATATAGCAAATAGGGGGGATTTCCTTCTGCCGTCTCTCTTCAAAGCAAATATTTTTATCATGTTTTACTCTGTTCAATGGTATTGCTCTATTCAATATTCTGTTTTTATAAGTTTAGTATTTGCTTTGATTTTGATGTACCTGATTGAAAGAACAACTATTGTGAAGAAAACAAGATATACTATTGCACCTATCACTGTTATCCTGGTGACCTGCTGTGAAGTTCTCTACCAACTTCACTACACTGTCTCAATTGGCTTTGTTCTGCTGTATTTTATTACCTTCAAAATAAATAAATAAATAAATAAATAAAATTTAAAAATGATAAATAAAAAATTAAAAAAGTAAATAACAACAAAACAGACCAGTAAGGTACTGAGCAAGCTGAAACACGATATAACTAAACAGATAATGAACTTAAAAAGCAAAAGGAGGAAAAGAAAGTGCTCTAAAGGATATAACTGCACATATATTTAAGTGTGTAGGATTGATAACCATGTTGCTAAGTTTTTGTTGGATCATTGAATAGAAATGTTTGCAGCCTCACTGTTTGAATGTCCACTTTGTATGCTTTAATTTTGTAAATTGAACAACTATATCTAAGAAGACAATATGTAATTTATCAACTAGTGATTTCTTACTATTTATTTTTTTGAAATTCTGTATTGTTTCTACCCTTTTTTTCTGTTTTGCTTTTTTTCTCTGTAAATAAAATTTAAAAAAAGATTCCAGAAATTCAACACAAGAATAGAATCTTAAAAGCTATTAGGGAAAAGGAACAAATCATCTATAAAGGAAAGCCCAGCAGAATCACAGCTGACCTCTCAGCACAAACTCTCAAGTCAAGGAGAGCTTCGAGTGAGGTATTCCAATTTCCAAAGGAAAAGAACTTTCAGCCCAGATTGATGTACTCCAACAAATTATCTTTCAAAACTGATGGAGAAATAAGATACTTCCATGACAAAGAAGATTGGAGGAAATTTGTAACTACAAAAACAGCACTCCAAAAATGTTTTGAAGGGCATTCTAGAAGGAGATAATAAGGACTATAGCACCATGAACCCAATAGAAGAAATCTACCAGACAAAACTCATGTTAGTGCCATCATATAGTATTTGTTCTTCAGGTGTATTTTACTGGTTTATTTTACCGAGCATAAGGTCTTAAAGGACTATACATGCTGTCATAAATGACAGAACTTTCTTCTTTGAAAATGTATAGGATAAGTACTTGACAGTATTTCTAAGTATGATAAATGTAGATTTAACTTTGGGTCGGCCAAATTATTTTCCAGAATGGGTGTAATGTTTTGTATTCCCAGTCACCAGTAAAGTATATGTAATCCAATTTCCTTACATTTTTGTCAGCATTTGGTATTAGCACTATTTTCAATTTTAGCCATTCTCCTAGGTAATAACCTTGTTTCAATTTGAATTCTCCAAACAGCGAATGATTCTGAATATCTTTTCATGAGTTCATTTCCCATCTATGTATCCTCTTTGATGAAATATAAGTTCATGGTAAAGTGCAAAATTGAAAAAAACATAAGTCTCTCAAATGTATGGAAGTACACTTTCTCAGAAGGGAAAAGTATTTTGAAATATTTGGGACAACTATCCCCTTTTCAGAAAGAGTAAAGTCATTCAGGCTTGCTCCAAATTATGGCCACACAAAAATATCAACTACCTGCAAAGGCCCAGTTGGCCTCACCTGGAAATATTCTCTATTTCTGAACATATAGTAAATAATTTTCAATTAAAAACATTGTAGAGAATAGGCATATTTGAATACTGTGTATAATATAATGTCAGTTTGCCTTTATGTAAATTTGCAAACTTCTGGGAGTATATTTAAGCCTGTAATGACTTCAACTGATGAAATCCAACAAAGAATTCAAGTTGGTATTTTGGATTATTTGCTATAAGAGAATTGTTGCTTTAAAGTGAGACTTTTTCTTCTTTTCTTCTATATATTTTATCTACAATGTGTAAACACAATTTAAGCCCAAAAAAGTCCTTCCAAGTTTCCTTTTTTCCAAATCCTTTCCAATTAAACAAATATGGTCATTGAAATTATAATTGAGTCTTTTTTCACCTAGCTATTAAAACAACTAAGCTTATACGTAAAGAATTAGAGAAGCAAGGCAGCATATACATTGAGATTCAGAAATGGAATCAGGGCAGTATCAGGTTATTTACTAAAGTTTAGGCAAGTGTTGATCAGAATACAGTGACTGTTTCACTTACAAAATTCTGTGCCCTCAGTGAAAGCTTTTTCTGTGGCTTAAGGGTCACAGATACCATGGGAATAGAAAAACAACTTTAACCTCGTAGTGTTCAGAAGAATATGCTATTTACCACAAGTACTCAATTTATATTAACTTAGTTAACACAATTAATCCAAAAACACTTACTAGTACTTTTGAGTAATTTATAAGATAATGAGTTACAAGAAAACCAAAGTATCTGAGGGCCTGTTTCTTAATTACATGGTAAGCTAATGGATAATGGCAATCAATGGTTAAAATGAGCTCATTTTCAGAGTCATATTTTTGTTTGAATTAATGAAAAAGTTGACTATAAATAGATTTTGAATTAAACTATTTAATTTATGGGGTTGTAAAACCTCAGAAGAACATTAAAGTCATATTTATGCCATTATTTTAAAATATATTTGAATCAATATTATAAACAATTCCAGGAAGTTAACCTTTTAATCATTTATTAATTACTCATATGTTATAAAACTTAATATGTGGTGAAGTTAGTGCTTCTTGATTTTTCTAAGAGGTAATTTGAACATCTTTACATCTGGCTGGCAGTGATTTAAGCCACCATCATCACTTGTAAGATGTATCGCAATTTCAGAAATGTTAAAATATGAAAGATGAGAACATCTTAGAACTGATTAAATGTGGTAATATAATAAGCATTTGTTGAGCATCTATTCTGTGCCAGGCCCTATGCTAACCTCTGGAGATACACAAATGAACAAGATATAGACCATATATTATGCAAATTTATAACATGGAGAAAAACACAGAAAGGCAATTTCATGGATAAAAGTAAAAATTTCTAATTGTTGATTTAGCTTTCCTTTTGTTTGAAATACAAGAAGCCTACTGATTGCATTTATATTTAAGGAAATGTTAACTACACAATTGCTAAAATCTGTCAATAGCTTTATAAGTTTAAAGGGAATAACTTAACAACAATCTTGTATTTCTTAAGTTCTTAGAATAGCATTCCTCACAGGTACTTTTAAGTTTGTACATTTTTCAAACACTAGAATAGAAAAAGCAATTATTTTTCTCTTGGGTTCTGATATTCAGAAGTGACCTGAAATTCATCTCATGAATTTGTTCAGTAAATATTTTATCATCTTGCAGCTGAAATAAAATTTAGCATTTTAGTTTTGAAGGAGAACTACTAAAAAAATAAAAATAAGTGAGTCTTAAAATAACACCAAACAGAGTACTTGCATTTATTTTGGTTCCCCAAAGATTGTTGAGTAGTCAGTATAGTTAGTTGCTTATGATGGATATTGTGATTTTCAAGCCTGACCCCTTGGCTTGCTGCAATATATGGTAGATTCCTGAAGGGTGTATAATGTGTGTGTGTGTGTGTGTGTGTGTGTGTGTACTGCACATTTATCTGTTACAGTATCATAACATATTGTATATAGTATAATAAAAATAAACAGTTCAGTCAGGGTTTTACAGAGAGATGGAATCAATGAGGTATATATAGATATGTGAAATGAGATTTACTAAACTGACTCAAATAATTTTGGAGGCAGAGAAGTCCCGTGATAGGCTGTCTTCAAACTGAGTCCCTGGCTCAGTTCAAGTTTGGAGGCCTCAGAACCAAGGGAGGCAAGGGTATCACTCTCAGTCTGAGACTAAAGGCCTGAGAGCCTGTGGGGGCCACTGGTTTGAAGCTTACAGACAAAAGACTAGAGAACCTGTGCTTCTAATGTCCACATGCAGGAAAAAAAGGACATCTGGCTCCAGGACAGAGGGCTTGAATTTGCCCTTCCTCATGACTTTTTCTGTCCTGGCACACAGCTGATGGGATGGGGCCTTCCTTCAATAAGTGTGGATTTTTCCCCATTCAGCACAACGACTTTTCTGGGAATTCCACACAGGCAGACTTGGACCATGTGAGGAAATACCACACAGGCAAGTGAAACCATCTGAATTTTCTTTTCTGCAGAAAATGAATTGGCTCAATTCCTGCTGAAACACTGAGAATAATGTGATTTACTGGGTATCTGAGTATGCCTTTAGCTAGGCAAGTTGACACCAAATTCAGTTGGCACAGTAAGTATTTGTTCTTTGTCCCCTGTCCCTGCAAAGAGCTTCTCAAACCCTTGAAATTTCTTGTATTTTGTAGGTTAATGGTATGGCTCATGGAGAGGCAGGATCCTAAATATCTTTGAGATGGGGACTGTTCATTAGAAAAACCAACTATATTATTATACATTAGAACTTTCCCATGACCTCTGAGAAAGGGAGAGGCACCAGAGACTGAGTTCATTCACCAAGAGCCTATAATTTGATTATGTCCACATATTGAAACTTTTTTTTATTTAAAGAGAAACAAAAATATGTAAAGGGTAGAGATAATACAGAATTCCAAAAAAAGAGATAAACAATAAGAAATCACTAGTTAATAAATTACATATTGTCCTCTTAGAAATAGTTGTTCAAGTTACAAAATTAAAGCATACAAAGTAGATATTCAAACAGTGAGACTGTAAACAGCAACACATGCATGAGTCTCTACATGTATTTCTATCCTTTCTGTATTAGAGGGAAAAACAAAACATAGCAAGACAAAACAAAACAAATTCCTATAAAAATATGAAACCAAAAAGTTGTATAAAGCCACAGTACAAGGTGATTGACAATGATTACTGTGCTGTTTCTTGTTATCTTCAATGGAATTGTCTGTATCATCAGGCATAATTGAATATAGCAGTATAATTGAATATAGCAATACATAACAATATTAGTAAAAAAACATTGTAGACAGTATAAAACTTCAAAGGCAGGTAGTAATCAAACTAGAGTGGATATTCTAGTGAATCTTGTCATCTTCAGTGCAGTTGCCTATACTCTGACTTGATGCTATCAATCATAACAGGTTTGAATAAAATCTATCAATACAAAACAGTGATCTAACAAACCAGATTCGATTACAACCAGTCATGCAAAACAGTGTAGGTTATACAGAGCTTTAGATTAAGTTAATAGGAAATTAAGGATGATTGCCATACTATATCTTGTTGTTTTTGGGATAACTGTGCCATCAAATCTAGCACAGGTAGAACGTCTGGAACAGAATATAATACATCTAAGCAGAGTGGTGTGAGTAGTGGGGGTTTTAAATCCTGGTACACTATTAACAATATAGTGTATCAAGGCCACCTATGTTAGAGATTCTAGCCATCCTTCTCTGCCTCATTTCTGCTATGCTATTTTTCTGCCTTTGTTTAGTTTTCTCCTTCATTCTACTGCCTGCCCCACTCATGGAGGCCTTTCTGCCACTGTTCCTAAAATCCTGGTATTTTTTTTTCTCTCTCTCTAGAATGTCCTTCAGTATTCTCTGTAGGGTTGGTATCATGGTCACAAATTCACACACTTCCTCTTTGTCATGGAAGCATCTTGTTTCTCCATTAATTTCTAGTGACAGTTTTGCAGGGTACATCAATCTGGGCTGGAGGTTATTTTCTTTCAGGGCTTGTAACACTTTGTTCCAAGCTCTTCTTGATCTGATGGCCTGTGTTGAGAAGTCAGCTGTGATCCTGATGGGCTTACCTTTATAGGTAATGTTTCTTTTCTCTGATGGCTTTTAATATTCTGTTTTTATATTGAATTTCTGGTATCTTGATTATTATATGTCTGGGTGTAGATCTGTTTTGGTTGTAGGTGGCTGGAGTTCTGTATGCCTCATATAACAGAATGTCATTTTCTTCTCCCATGCTTGGGAAGTTTCCTAAATTATTTCCGTGAATAGACTTTGTAATTTGCCTGTATGTATTCCTGCTTCTTCACTCACATTTCTTATTCTTAAATTGTAGATACTCTTGTCATCTTCTAGCCTTTGTATTGTTACTGCCTGTTTCCTTGTTACTTTTAAGAGATCTTTCCTTTCATGATCACACACTGCAAACTTGTCTTCAAGTTTTGATAGATTATCCTTAGTTTCTTTTAAAGAGTTTTGCCAGCTTTCAATGGAGTTTTTAATTTCCTGGAAGTTTCTTTGAATCTGCTTCATGTATTCTATATTTTCTTCATATTCTTTATTGAATGTTCCTCTCCTTTTTTTGTGTTCCTCCCTTTTTCTGTTTGTATCATCCTAAGTGATGCTTCCTGAGAGCATTTCTTTTATTACTCTACTCATATACTGCTTTACCTAATTTAATAATTCAGTTTTGAGCTTGTCTACAAGGTCCCAAAGATGTCTCTTAATGTCCATTGAAGCCATGTCTGATGTTGTGTGTTTGCCGCCCTCAGTCTCCCTTGTTTTTCCTTCTCCTGGATTAGTGCTCTCAGGGTTCTGGGCTGGGGGCCTCCTATTGCTTCTCTCTCCTGTCATGGCCCTGGATTCCTCCACATGGGTTACAGTGCAGGTCCCAGCCCCCTTCCCTGTTGGCCACATTTCCTCCAAAGCACGCTGGTGAGGGACCTACACCCTCTCCTGGCTGCTCTTGTCACTGAGGTGCAAGCAGCAGCTGTGTTTGCCTGCCCCTCCCCACAGGGACAGCCAAACTTCAGGTTCCTTCACCCAGTTAGTGCATGCTAGGTGCAGGGAATTGATTTGGGATGGCTCATTGGGTCCTGGCCAGGGGTGCAGACCAGTCCAAGCAAATCACATGAATCTGCTCTGGAGGAGGGAGCAACCAAGTGAAATCACTGTTGCTCCCAGTGCAGGCTCCGCCTGCCCAATTCCAACATGTTGCCCATTTGGTCGCTCCTTTCCTGTGGAGGGGGGGTCTAATTCCCAGCACTGACCGTGGATTAATGAATGTTCCTTCACCGGCTCTGCTCTCCATTGGGCTCACCAACCCCCTACTTCAGCACTGCTGTTGTTCCTGTGAGTGGCAGTGGGAACAAGTTTGGGCGGCTCTGTCAGCCAGCTCAGATTCAAGCTGGTGCAAACTTTGCAGGTCACTGTGAAAATGCTGTGTCCCATAATTTTTATCTGTTTCAGTTTTAGTTCCAAAGTATTTGATGAGCTTTTTTACATTTTAATTTCTTCCTGTGTCAAGAGGATCCATCTCCCTCTGTCTGGGTCTCTCCAGGGTGTTTTATTCTGGTGTATGAGTTATTTCTCCTGGGAGGCTCTGTAGTTTGTTGCTCACTGATCAGCCATCTTATCTTCTCTCCCACATATTGAAACTTTATAAAAGCTTCCAAAATGACAGTGAGAAAGAGCATAGAGTTGGTGATCACACAGCAGCTTGAGGATGGTACACATTCAAAGAGGACACGGAAGCTTCTCACACCTCTCCCCACCCCTCCAGCTTGTTGTGTCAGATTTCTTCCATCTGATTGTTCCTAGGTGTTTTCTCTATAATAAACAGGTAACTTTAGGTAAACTATTTTCCTGAGTTCTGTGCTATTCTAACAAGTTGTTGAACCTGAGGCAGGTGTAAAAGAAAACCCTGAATTGATATTTAGCTGAGCAGAAGTGTGGCTACCTGGGAACCCCATTTTCATCTGGAGGCAGTGTTATGGAAATGAGCTCCACAACTCTAATTACTGGACATGCATTTGGTGTTGAAGAATTGCAGAATGGCATAGAAAAATGACACCACACTTGGTATCAACAAATATACATGTATTGTATTAGGGTCATTAATTTTCATGTTGAATTCATATATTGCTGTTGGAGTTTCTTTGGCCAAGAAAGAATGAGGGAAGTATGAGTTCATGCCAGGTAAAAACTTAGCAGTTTGTGGTTTCTTTCTTGTTTGCCTCTCACCTGCTATGATAAGCCTTAATGATCTATGCAGAAGCTGCTCATTCAGACTGAGTCTCACAGGGATAACCACATACAATGGCAGTGGATGGAATATGATCAAGATAGAAAGAAACCTGATTGTTAAGGTTTAGGCATAACTCGCCTTCATAGCCTAACCTGCCTTATATTAGCTCAGGTTCAGATGATAGGGAATATGGGATTTATTTTGGGAGCTAGAGTTTATGTACTCATTGTATATGGTTATCATTGTGAGATCAGGTTGAATGAGCAGCCTCTGCATAAAGCATTATGGCTTATCATAGGCAAAGAGGAAGGAAAAAGCATACAGTGCCTCCGTTTCTACTGTGTGAACACTTGCAGGAGGAGCTGACTCCTGTATTACAGGATTTCATGCATACCTGCACAGAACTAGAGTAAGGCGAGGAAGAAGATCAGCAATCACGAGTGAATTTGGGTGCCTATTTCCTGATTCAGATCTCAAGGCAGACTTGCTGCCTCTTTATCTATAAAATCTCCTGAAATTTCTCCTGGGGAACCCTTACTCAGAACTGGATAGGAATTTTGGGGGACCTAGTTCTATTTTAGGTAAGTTGATACATACAAAATCACCAGTGTTGTGAAGCACACATCAGGAAAAAAAAGTATGTATTCTACAAGATAGACCTCAGCTCCTAAATCTTTATGGGAGTCTTAGATTTTGTTGGACTCATATGATGTGAACAGAAGTGATGCATATGTTTTACACTTTCACTCCTTAAAAATGAAGCATGGCTTAGCTGCTGCCTCTGTGCAATTGTTAACTACTTCTACTGGCTCTCTAGCAGCAGTTGGATTCAAAGTGCTATTTTCTAACCTATCAGAACCAGTGCCTAACTTCTGAGAGACTGGTACTATCTGGTCAGGAAACCCCTCCATTCTAGGATGACTCAAACCAGCAGGCTATTTGCTCAGAGGCCATGGTACCAAAATCATCTATGGTTCCTCCTTAAGGGTGAATTCTGGCTCTGGAGGAACCTTCCTGAAAGTTTCTGAATCTAATAATTCTAATATATTCTCTTTATTCATAAGCCCAACATTAAGTATGAATTGGATGTTTGCTATTAGTTTTACTAAAATTTCAGAAGAAAGTATACTTCTAATCAAACTTATTAAGTCTTGGGGTATATCACTTCCTTTGTTGATTTTGTGTTCTGGGTAAGACTGCTTATTCCTAGAAGAGGATTTAGATCGTAGCATAGCTCTGATTAAAACAAGAATTCTTATGGCCAAGTCTTCATCTTGTCTTACAAGGACTCAGTACTTGTATCTACAGAACCCTTATCTTACTTAACAGTGGCCTCAAAGATTGAGTGTAGTAGTGCAATTTGGATGTGACCAAGGGGAGCCAGAACATTCCTCCTTTAAGTCAAAAGATAAGCATTCTTAACAGAGAAAGGCAAACAGTTGCACCTTAAATTACCAAGATTATGGTAAATTATTGTCAACATCTTATTATCCCTAATATATAAATTAAACTTTATCATAGGTATGGATGTATAGCAAAAACACAGTATATACAGGATTTGGAACTATCAGCAGATCAGACATTTACTGGGGATCTTGGAATGAATACATCATAGGTAAAGAGGGGGCTACTATAACATGTTTGAACTAAAGTATCTGTATTTTTGTTCATAATATGGTTAAGATCAATTAGGCAATTTGCTTTTCTACTAGTTATAATCTTTACCTGGAATATTCTCATGATACTTCTGTAGGGCTACTTTGTTATACTTCAAATTATAGCTTTATTACCATTTTTTAGATAGATTTTTTGAACACCCAAAGAATTGCATTTTCTCTCTCTCTCTCTCTCTCTCTCTCTCTCTCTGTATATACACAGGGTTTATTTCTTTCGTAGCATTATGTCAATCTTTAACTTCCTTGTTTACTTCAATTGCTCATTTTCTTTTCCATAGATATAATAAAAAGCACTGTGAAAGTATACATATTATTTACCTTGCTTACTATCATACTCCTTAAATTGTTTATTGAACAGAGAATCATTTTAGTTTTCAGTAGGTCTAAAATATGCAAACCAATGCAAATTACTTTTATCCTACAAAGGAATCTCAAAACACAAGGTACCTAAATATATAACTTCTATTTTTCTGAACACATTTAGAGTAACTGAATAACTACTTCCAATGGATGGGCCATTGATGTGCCACAATAATTCTTCTGGAAAAAAGATTTGGACACAAGAGGGTTAAACAAAGTTTTAATACAAAATACTGTCAAAAACAGATAGCCTCAGCCTACAGAAATGCTAATACAAATAATTAACTGATGTGTTAGATGTAGGCACATAAACATTACTAATCTAGCAATCTTAGGACCTGTCATTTACCTGGTCACACTTCATCACAAGCCCAAAGATGCCCATAAATAGGCCCTCAACACTGGCTAAAAAAAGAAAAAAAACAATACAGTCCTGTCAGATGAGAAACAATTTAAGGCTAAGTACAAGTATCAGTGAAAGTGGTGAGGTCCTCTTCTAACAAAGCCATGCTACATTCTATTGGCACCGGAAGTTTTACCAATATAATGTTGACTCCTGTGACTTATCAAAATTCATCTGAGGTCTCTGCAAATGAGCGACTGACATTTTAATGTCATGACTTTAGTGTTTGGAGTCAAATTTAGTACTTTCCAGCTTTTGGAGGAATTATGTGTTACAGCAGTTGTCTGAAATTCTCCCTTGCTCTCTATATTGCTACACTCCTATGACCCATCACACTGTGGATGTTTCAAAACCATTTAATATTATGCTCATGACCTAGAAAGATCAATACAAAAATTTACGTAGATAGTTCATAGAATGATTTTCCAACTGGAAGATTATTCAGATCTGACACTTCTCCCAGTGAAAGGATTTACTCTTTATCCATTCCAACACATATATAGGAAGTTGGGTGCAGGAAGGGACCAAGGCAGGTGTCATCAATTAATTCAGCCTCAGAGCAATGGCAGCACCCTGACCACAGCCTATGTTATTTCCCGTTGGCTCTCATACATGATAACCTCAGTCATCTGAGGTGATGGACTTATCTTTCTAGATAAATATGCAACCTACAGATTCTGCCCATGTTTGTCATTATTTTATGGAAAAGATTCAACTTTGTCTACTGTCAATACTGCAACCTCATTCTTTGTGGATGTAAAAACACAGACAAACTTCCTTATTTTTGTACTATTTGTCCTTTTAAGGTTTTAACAATTTTTTTTTCAGTACTGGGTATTGAACCTAGGGTACTTTTACTAACTACATTTATTACCTTTTTTGAAAAAACATTTTTTGACACAGTGTCTTGGTAAGTTATCCAGGTTGGCTTAATTTGAGATTCTTCTGCCTCAGCTTCCCAGAATGCTGGGATTACAGAATGCTGCCATCATGCCTGGTCTCAACAAGTGTTAGCATAAATTTTTTCTATATCATATCTTCAGCCATAGATATCGTACTCTGAGTCATTCAGAGAAGGTGGACAAACGAAACTTCTCTGCCGCCTCATAAACATGATTTCTATGCTAATGACTTCTATTGCTGATTTTCTAGACTAAAAAAATCCTGTTTCCCTGCATGCTTTTGGCAGGACTATGGTTCCAAATTGCCAAGTGAAATGCAGAGAATGCTAACTACTAAAAAATGCTGTTTTTCTAAAAGTGCTTGCTAGGCTCCATCATTTATGATATTTAGAAATGTTAATCAGCTTTACTGATCCTCTTGGTAGGAAAAACTACCCTTCCTTAACCTTGAGTTTTTCAAATTTCATATCCTTTAATACACATATGAGTTAGGAGAAAATGCAAAGCTTTCAAAATTAGAATTTTCAGTCACTTGCAAAACTTTTGATCTTCATAAGGTTACAGAGCAATAGAGTTCCTGTGGGAAGGGAAAGTCTTGATAGAATGCATTGCCCCATGTTAGTAGTGGGGTGGAAAGAAGAGGATCGAGGGAGAGTGCACCTATGATCACTGCTCACTCCCATTCTTCTCTCTCTAGAATAGGTTGGGAAAGGGGAGGAAAGGGTTGAAGCATAGGAAACAGAGATGGTTAACTTTTAATCTTAGGGTATAGACTCCTCAGTGGGATTCCTGCTAATACCAAGGGCTTGGGAAGAATGGAAAAAGATACCTAAGCTGCCTTATATCATCATTTCAGATATTTTCCCTACCTGGTTCATAATTCAGCATCCTCAGTGATACCCCTGCTTAGGTCCATTTCCTATTTCTTTGTTCACTCAGGCATCATTATGAAAATTATTTTCCTCACTCAAGTTGAAAACAAATAATTATCATTTGGAGAATGACTAGAGCTTGGCACATCAAATACTGATTAAAGTTGTATTATAAACATGTAAATGTGGAAGATTCTGTATAGCTAACCAAATAGACAACTTCTAAATCTCCACTTTTAACTAACTCATTTTATATGGAGCTGTCCAATTAATGCTTCAATTACACACCTTTAGTTTCCTTACTGTACCCCAAAATTTATAAATACTGAAAATTACTTATAGAACTCCAAAATTTCAATTTTAGTAAGTTAAAGTTCTCCAGTAATTTAAACAACAACAAAAACAGGCAAGCAAATAAATCCATTAGCATTGTTGAGTATACAAAATGAGGTTTAGGCCATTATATAACTTCAGAGTGCCTCCCTCCAAAGCACTTAAAAACAACTCAGAGAATCGTGGCCTGGCAGGCATTTTCTCAATCAAGTAACCACAGGGAGCATGGGACACAATCAAACTTGTGCCACCTGATAAGATCAATATCATGGCATCATTCTTTGAAATATAACAAGATTCTGACACAGGAAACATAAGACAAACCAAAACTGAGGCTTCTATAAAATATGTAGCATGAAATTTTCAAAAGTTTCAAGGTCATAAAAATTGAGGAAAGACTGAAGAAAACTAAAAAGAGATGCAATCCCACTATTGTGATTCTGTACTAAATGTTTTTTATTATAAAGACCACGATTGGGAGAGTTGGTGAAATTTCAGTAGGGTCTGAGAACTGGATCAATTTAATATTTTTTCACATTTATTTTACCCTTGTTTTTTTATATTTAAAGAGAAACAAAAGCATGTAAAGAGTAGAGATAATACAGATTCCAAAAAAAGATAAACAATAAGAAATCACTAGTTGATAAATTACATATTGTCCTCTTAGAAATAGTTGTTCAAGTTACAAGATTAAAGCATACAAATTAGATAGTCAAACAGTGAGAGTGTACACAACTATGCATGCATGAATCTCTACATGTATTTCTATCCTTTCTGTTTTGGAGGGAAAAACAAAACTTAGCGAGACAAAACAAAACAAAACAATTCCTATAAAAACATGAAACCAAAAAGTCGTATAAAACCATAGTACAAGGTGATCTACAATGATTACTGTGTTGTTTCTTATTATCTTCAGTAGAATTGCCTATATCATCAGGCATAACTGAATATAGCAGTATAATGGAGTATAGCAGAAAATAACAATATTAGTGAAATAAAATATTGTAGACAGTATAAAACTTCAAAGGCAGGTAATAATCAAACCATAGTGGATATTCTAGTGGATCTTGTCATCTTAAGTGCAGTTGCCTTTACTCTCAGACTTGATACTATCAATCATAAGAGCTTTCAATAAAATCTATCAATACAAAATAGCGATCCAACAAACCAGATTATGATCAGTCATGGTAAAACAGTGTAGGTTTTACAGACCTTTAGATTAAGTTAATAGGAAATTAAGGATGATTACTGTACTATATCCTGCTATTTTCAAGATTACTGTCTGTGCCCTCGAATCTAGTACAGGTAGAATGACTGGAACAGAATATAATACATCTAAGCAGAGTAGTGTGAGTAATGTGGGTTTTAAATCCTGGTGCACTATTAACAATATAGTGTATCAAGGCCATCTATGTTAGAGATTCTAGCCATCCTTCTCTGCCTCATTTCTGCCATGCTATTTTTCTGCCTTTGTTTGTTTACTTTTCTCCTTCATTCTACTTCCTGCCCCACTCATGGAGGCCTTTCTGCCACTGTTCCTAAAATCCTGGTATTTTTTTTCTCTCTCTCTCTAGAATGTCCTTCAGTATTCTCTGTTGGGTTGCATTCGTGGTCACAATCTTGCCCAGTTCCTCTTTGTCATGGAAGCATCTTGTTTCTCCATTAATTTCTAGTGAGGTTTTGCAGGGTACATCAATCTGGGCTGGAGGTTATTTGCTTTCAGGGCTTGGAATACTTCACTCCAAGCTCTTCTTGATCTGATGGTCTGTGTGGAGAAGTCAGCTGTGATCCTGATGGGCTTACCTTTATAGGTAATATGTTTCTTTTCTTTGATGGCTTTTAATATTCTGTTTTTATATTGAATTTCTGGTATCTTGATTATTATATGTCTGGGTGTCGATCTGTTTTGGTTGTAGGTGGCTGGAGTTCTGTATGCCTCATAACAGAATGTCATTTTCTTCTCCCATGCTTGGGAAGTTTTCCTTAATTATTTCTGTAAATAGCCTTTGTAATTCACCTGTTTTTATTCCTGCTTCTTCATTCACATTTCTTATTCTTAAATTGTAGATTCTCTTGTCATCTTCTAGCCTTTGTATTGCTACTGCCTCTTTCCTTGTTACATTTAAGAGATCTTTCCTTTCATGATCACACACTGCAAACTTGTCTTCAAGTTTTGATAGATTATCCTTAGTTTCTTTTAAAGAGTTTTGCCAGCTTTCAATGGAGTTTTTGATTTCCTGGTAGTCTCTTTGAATCTGCTTCATGTATTCTATATTTTCTTTATATTCTTTATTGAATGTCTCTCTCCTTTTTTTGTGTTCCTCCCTTCTTCCATCTGTATCATCCTAAGTGATGCTTCCTGAGAGCATTTCTTTTATTACTCTACTCATATCCTGCTTTACCTAATTTAATAGTTCAGTTCTGAGCTTGTCTACAAGGTCCTGAACATATCTCTTAATGTCCATTGAAGCCATGTCTGATATGTGTTTGCCGCCCTCAGTCTCCCTTGTTTTCCCTTCTCCTGGATTAGTGCTCTCAGGGTTCTGGGCTGGGGGCCTCCTATTGCTTCCCTCTCCTGTCATGGCCCTGGATTCCTCCACATGGGTTACAGTGCAGGTCCCAGCCCCCTTCCCTGTTGGCCACATTTCCTCCAAAGCACGCTGGCGAGGGACTTACATCCTCTCCTGGCTGCTCTTGTCACTGAGTTGTAAGCAGTGGCTGTGTTTGTCTGCCTCTCCCCACAGGGACAGCCAAACTTCAGGTGCCTTCACCCAGTTAGTGTGTGCTAGGTGCAGAGAATTGATTTGGGATGGCTCACTGGGTCCTGGCCAGGGGCGCGGACCAGTCCAAGCAAATCACACGAGTCTGCTCTGGGGGAGGGAGCAACCAACTGAAGTCACTGTTGCTCCCAGTTCAGGCTCCTCCTGTCCAATTTCAACATGTCACCCATTTGGTCACATTCTGCCTGTGTGTGTGGGTCTCATTCCCAGCACTGACTGTGGATTAATGAAGGTCCCTTCACCGGCTCTGCTCTCCATGGGACTCACCAACCCCCGACTTCAGTGCTGCTGTGCCTCCTGTGAGTGGCAGCGGGAATGAGGTTGGGCAGCTCTGCCTTCCGGCCTGGATTCAATCTGGTGCAAACTTGGCAGGTCACTGCAAAAACACTGTGTCCTGTAATTTTTAGCTGTTTCAGTTGTAGTCCCTAAGTATTTGACGAGCTTTTTTACATTTTAATTTCTTCCTGTGTTAAGAGGATCCATCTCCCTCTGTCTGGGTCTCTCCATGGTGTTTTATTCTGGCGTATGATTTGTTTCTCCCAGGAGGCTTTGTATTTTATTGCTCACTGATTGGCCATCTTGTCTTATCCAATGTTAATCTTTTATTTTTAGAGTCCTTTTGTGATTATTTGGAAAATTCCTTTGTTTAAAGGATATACGTTCTGAAGAATTCAGTGTGAGGGAGCAACTTAGTACTGAGTGGTTTAGAAAAAATGTTCTTTATGTTACATTTCCAAGTTTTGTACATGTTTATTTAACACTGTCTCAAAATAAAAAGAAGTTACTGGAAAGATATATTCTTTCTACAAGTCTGCTTCTCTTGAAGAAGAATGGTGATTCCTCAGAATAAAATGTTACTACCAAGTGGGTGGGCACAGATGTACAAAACACAGTTATCAGTTAGAAAAGTTTTTATGGAGGAAATAGAATTTTGGAAGAATTTAGAGTGTTAGAGATGTCTAGGCAGTAGGTTTCTTCTTTCTTTCTTCTTTCTTTCTTTCTTTCTTTCTTTCTTTCTTTCTTTCTTCTTCTTTCTTTTTCTTCTTTTTTTGTACTGGGGATTGAACTCACAACCTTGGCACTTGTATTGCTGAGCTAAACCCCCAGCTCCAAAAGTAGCCTTATGTAAATTTAATGTGTTCAAACACATTTAGTGTTTCCCTGTGACCTTACAGACTAAAAATCTTTTTGAACAGGGAAATGGTAGACAGAATTAAAAAGTGAGTAATATGAGAACTGGTGTTATGGTTCGTGTCTAGATGTCCCCCCAAAACCTCATATAGTCATAAATAAGGCTCTTCAGAGATGGCTGGATCTAATGTGTGTGATGCTGGGCTCAAGCATTCATGACTAAATTAGTGCATTGATTGGGTTTGGTAGAGTTCTGGGTAGGATTAAGGATGCTCCACCTTGGGTGTGAGTGCTACTCTCCCTTGGGGTGTGCAACCTGGATAAAATACAAAAAAAAATGATTTTTGCTTGTGGCTTACTGCTTTGCTACTTCATTGCTTGCTACCTTTTGCCTTCTGTCTGCCATGGACTGTTTCTCCTCTGCCACATCACCCTGCCTTGGAGCCAAACAACTGAAACCTCTACAAATGGTGAGCTAAAGAAACCTTTTCCCCTTTAACTTTGGCTGTTGAGTATTTTCTTTCAGCAATGAGAAAAGTAAGTAATACAACTGGAATTAGACCAGAATTCTAATACTGATTTTAATCAGTTATCTGTCCTTTAACTATATGAATGTATTTTGTCATTTAAATATGGGGGGAAAAGTTGATGTTTGTGTATATGAGGATTAATGAGATTATATGTGAAGGGATAGCATAGTTCCTGTCACATAATAGTGTTAGTGATAATGATAATGATGATGTAACAATAGTGATGATCTAAATTACAACTCAGGAAGGCAATCTTGTGTTTTGGTGTAGGAGGTACTGGTTTAGAGAAACCCTGAAAGGAGGATAGGCAGCTGGGGTTCTCTTAACAGTCATCCAGATAAGAGGTATATAATAATGAGAGTAACTTTTTTCCTTTTTCTATGGAAGGACATGGGAAGATGAATGTTTACTAAGGTAAATTCTACAAGTTTATAATTGGGAATTTGAGCACAGAATGACCTCAGTGAGCTTAAACACTATTCTGCAATATGATTTTTAGCAGAGAAAAGAGCTGAGCAAAAATTGCTTAGAAGTTCTGGAAGTTGCTGGTACCTTGAAGAGAATTAAATCAAATTATCCCTACTGAGAACCTTCAAATAGCATAGGTAAAATCAAATATTTTTAAGTTTTTGCCTTTTTTCTTGTTGAACCTTTGTATTTTCTTCTCTATGTTTTTGTTCCTTGCTCCCTTTCCATTCCTTAGTTTTTTGGGGGTTTTTTTTGTTTGTTTCTTTGTTGTTCAGGATCTATGCTTTTGGGCCAACTGGAGCATGGACCAGGGAGAATCAAGAAAGAAGCTAAGCGCCTGCCTGTGAGCTATCCTGAGCAAGGAATGGGGAGAACCAAGAAGGAAGTTAAGCCGCTATCTGTGAGCCAGCTGGAGTGTGGGCCAGGGAGAACCAGGAAAGAAGCTAAGCCCCCATCTGTGAGCCAGCCAATATGTGGGCAGGGGAGAGAATAGTTCCCCCTCCATGAATAGCCAGTTGATTCAGAGGAACTGTATTGTTTTATTGACTTTGCAAGCCTAAAGCCAGTAGTCTGAGCAACCAGTTAAAGAACAACAACATGCAATATAGTAACTATTGTAGATTTCTTACTATCTTATCTGCTTCAATTCATTTTATTGTTCTGTTTTATTCTCTTTAAAATTAAAAAAAAGTCTCTGCTTTCTCAAGTTCTGGGAAAATGTGTGACCTAGGCACATGCAAGTGTAAGAGGTGGAGGCCTGGGAGATGTCCTGATGGCTGTTTCTCATATGGATGCCATTACCATTGCCACTTCTTGTTCTGTATTCATTTTGTAAGTTTATATACGGTTGGTGCTATAAGACTGAATGTTTGCATCTCCTCCCATGATCATACACTGAAATCCTAATCCCCAGTGTGATGGTATCAGGAAGAAGAACTTTGTGAGATGATTAAGTCATAAGGGTATAGACTTAATGAACTGGACTGGTGCTCATATAAAAGTGGCCCCAGAGACCTTTCTTTTTCCTTCGACTGTGTGGAATCACAATAAAAACACCTTGAAATCAGGATATAATTCAACATGGACTCTTTAGCACCTTTGTCTTACACTTCCCAGAAACCATAAATGTAAGAAATTATGTAAGCCCCTCGCTCTGTGGTATTCTTGTTGTAGTAGTTCCAACAGGCTAAGACAGTTGCTACCATACTTTCCTGTCTGGCATGCTCTTTGTTCCCTCTGCATGCATTTGTCTGACTTGTAAGACTGTAAGGTCTTCTAGGGCAGATGCTGTGTTCATAGAAATTAACACTGGGGTGAACATAGAATAGTTGCTCAATGAATGTTTACAGGACTGAGTAAAAAATTAGAATGAGGAAGGACACACAAACAATACCAAACAACATGTGTAATTGTAACTTCCTTGTTTAATTAAATAAAATCTATAAAATACATGATTTGATAGTAACTAAAACATGAAATACTCTCTTGGAGACATTAGGGGTGGTGCCTGAGAACACAGGCCAGGAAATAGCTGCCTGAGTTGCATTTTCAAAACTCTGAGTCCTTCTAGCTTTGCAATTCTGGCACTATTTTTATTGCTTGAGTGTTTCATATACATGAGATCATAATGTGTAAAGAAAGTCCTAGCAAATAGCAACTCAAGGAAGATTATTATTATGATTATTTTTTTTTCTTAAACATTTTGTATAGAATCTGGGACTGTATAACTCTGAACTTCTACTATGGAAGCAATCTATCTGGGCTTCAGGCAATGAAAAGGGGGAATATCATATCATGTTCCTTCTCCTGACTACTTTTACACAAAGTAATGTGCACTTCTTAATGGTTCTTCTTTTGCCTAATAGCAACACAGGCTGAGAATGAAACCTTTAACAAATGAGCCTTTGGGAGGACTTCTAGATCCAAATTACAGACATGTTTTCCTTCTGAAGCTGCCAGTTTTCATGTTTAGCCTGTAACTTTCAAGGCTAATAGTTACAGAATTCTACCACATTCTCTGAGGCATAGGTACAATGATTTACCCAACTTCCTCAAATTTCATGACTGAAGCAGTTATTTTAGCTGAAAGACTAGTCCATATTTTGGGGTATGGAGAGTTCACTAGTAAGTCAGTTCTCCAGTGTTCCCAGTATGGAGGAACGTTTGATGTCACTTTTGGGTGATCCAAGTATGCTTCTACGGAATGTGAGCTAGGAAGTCTTTGAGCAGGGTCTTTGCATGAATTATTCACAACACTAAATACTAGATTTAAAAGGGTGGTTAGTAAATGGTAGGTGCTTAGTGTATAAGAATGACATGACTGTTTCAGAAGAGTTTGCCCTCTTGTTGGTGAGACAAATATAAACATAGGAAACAAAGCTCCATGCAATTGGTCTCTGACTAGCAGTAAAGTTTGATATCTGGAGAGGTCTGTGATACTAAAACCCAGATTTTTCTGTTTTGTCTCTGCCTGTGACTCTCCCAAAGCCTGTTTTTGGGAACCTTGTACTTCTATAGTGAGTCCTAACTTATAAATATTTGAGTTGCGAACTTTTACAAATACAAATAGACCTGCATTATGAATACCTTCAGGTATAAACAAATCACAGAAGTAGCGCATGTATCTGCTGGACATTGTCACAGTTGTACTGCTGTGTGCTTATTATGCAGTGTGATAGTGATGAATAGTACAGTACAGTTGGGGATTTACTGTATATTTTGTGTGTGTTTGTTTTATGCTTTACATTATATATTTGTGTCACAGGTGTGTAAGACTCACTTTGTTGGACTTCTAAACAAATCTGACTTACAAACATTCGCCTGCAACGGAACTTGTTCTAAGTTAGGGATTTGCTGTATTTCTTACTCTGGATTGTGGGCTAAGCAGTGGTAAATGGGGCTGTTCCTTGGTCTGTGTTCCTTCAATGTTTCAAAGACAAGGATTACATCTAAGATGTTAGCTTATTTAATTCAGAACTCCAACTTTTGCCACAAAAACATATCTTTTTATAAAAACCAAGTGTTCTTTTTCATGAATGAGTTCTTGGGGTCATAGGAAGAGCAGTTTCAAGAGGAATCAAAGGCACAGAATGTTCTTGTATCTATCATACAAGTAAAATGGTTGTAACCATTACTGTCTACCAAAAGAGAGAAATATCTACTTTTCTAACCACTATGCCTATATTAGGTGAATTCTCTAACGTAAAAATGTTAATTCAGTCAATTTTACACATTAATTATGATGTTAATATATTTGAATTAGGATTTAAAATTGCCATGCAATTCTGTGGTTGTTTTTAAGTAAAATGATCTGTGACATGACAATAACCCATCTTAAGCAAACAATTATGAGAGCAATCAGCTGCACACAACAAAGCAGAACACTGCCCTATGACAAACAACCCAAAGAATTTCATGAGGATTATTTGATCAGTGTCTGTCAAAAATGTTTACAAAGAGATTAGTTAAGAATCATGGTGTGATCATCTAATTCTTTTAGTTTGTAACTTTTGGTTGGGTAAGTTACTCAGTTTGAATTAAAGCTAGATATTATTGTTTAAATCAGCATGACCCAAAATAAATATATTGTATAATGGAGATCAGGAGGGACATAATTAGAGAGAAAGATCTCAGACTGAACCATGGTGTTTTTTCCTTTATTTTTTTTTTTGAGAGTCTTGCTCTGTTGCTAGTATGCTATAAAGCGTTGCACAATCTCTTTCAAAGTCCAGATATAGACACTGAGATTCTGCATGAACGCTTCAAAGGTAGAAGGCTACCAGGATAATAGGGCATAGAAAAACAAAAGCAAGTATTGTTCTGTCAACAGCACGCAATTAAAAATCCCCACATAGATCTGGTAGAATGTGCTTATTTCTGAAATAAGGTTTGTTCTTTTGTTCAACCTCTGGTAGGCAAGGGACCTCTCCTGCTGACATGATGGATCAAAAGAAGCACCTTCCACTACATATTAGGTGTCTGACTAGAACTATTCGCCATTATAGCAATAAAGCAATAGAGCTGCTAATGGACATGTAATGGTTGTCATCACAAAAACACTTTTTAAAAAAATTCTCAAGGGATAAGCTACTTTGAAATTCACCCTTAGGACTACATAGTCAATGGTAGTTACTTGCCAAATTGCTTACTTTTTCCTAAGAGAAAATAGAATAAACAAGTCATTAATTGGTATTGATCAGTCACTTGGGTTTTGCCCTAACAAGTGTGATTTGATTTGTAAAGCAAATATCAGGGGATTTTTGGTACCAGGGGTTGAACTCATGACTCACACTTGCCAGGCATAGATACTATTTTCTTTGTGACAGGATTTTCAGAATATACCAGGTTCCTCATGTGCCATAAGAAATGTATCTTGCATAACCTTGGATGACAAGGATCACCACAATGAGTGAAAACTTTTTTTTTTTCCTGGTGCCAAAGCCAAACTCAATGTTCAAAGAGAATATTATTCCTACATGGTTTCAGCTGACTCATGAGATTCATTTGTTTTCCAGATATCCAAATGGCTTTTGAAGACGCTTGTAAGGAAAAGTAAATTTTCACCTCTGGATAAATAGCTCAAGTCTCTGGGGAGATGTGTCCAAACCTCCAGAGTTCTCTTTGGCATTCTCCTCCCTTCTCACTATTGGTTCAGTAGGATGACTTCCTGTAGAACATCCTTTCCAAAAACTTTGTAGTTTATGTACCCCTGTCAAATACCTGCATCAGTTGTGAGTCCCTGCTATCCCCTTTGACTTTACAGTCCAGGGTCCCTGCACATTCTGTTTCTCCTACACAGTCTGCAGAAAATGTCCACCTTCAGGGAACACTCTAGAAGATATCAATGTCCATATCTGACACCTGGTGGTTGACAACTCCATCATCTCATGAGCTACTAGCGTGCTGCTTCACTGCCAGTCTCCAACCCTAGATGGATGCTCCAGTTGCCTTTTCCTCCCTACGTCTGCAGAGGGGAAGCAGCTGCAGAAACACAGCAAACATGTAGACAGGTTCCACTTTAAGCTTAGCAGGATGTTTAATGCTGCCCATTAATCCTCTTTCATATTCATGTATTGTAGATAATCAGAAGTACTGAAGGTAGATCAAGTCAAATCAAATGTGCTAAGTGTATACTAAAATTTGATAAATTACATAAGACTGCACAAAAATATCGCTTCTCACATAGATATACTAATAGATTTAAGAAATGCTATAGACTTATGCTCTAAAAACACAAATTCTAAAAACATAGAAATTTTGATTTGACTTGGTTTCCATTACAATGATATGTTTATAATGTATGTGCTTCATTATCAAGCATATTCCTGACAGTAGAGAATGCCCAAGACAGAAATGAGAAACATAATTTGCATATCTATATAACTATAATTATGATACAAAAGCATGACCAAATATACAAATTTGCATACACACAAATATATATATATATATATATATATATATATATATATATGCTGATACAAGAAATTTTTACAGAATAACTTCTGGCTTTATGGCTTCATAAATTACAACCCATTTGCTTTTTAACATTGCTTTTGCTATTGCACACTGTCGGATGTGATCTCATCACTTTATTATATTTCTACTGTCCTTGCCACAGAACCATTTTGTTGGCACAGTAGGTGGAAAGACACAGCTTGTATAGACCAACAGTGACTTAGAGGCACATAAATATGACCTCATTTGACCCAAACTCAATACATTACAAAATTCCACTGCCATTTGTTTGGATCCCCTAAATACCCATGGCCTTTTTAAAAATAAGAGGGTATAAGTAACAAAGAGTAGGTCTAAGTGAAATGACACACTAGTCTCACGGTAATAAAAGAAAACCAAGATATACTTTTTAATCTGCTGCCTAAACCAAACTATGAAGGCAATTCTACAAAAGAGTAACTTAATTCAATGAGAAACCAATGCCATTTAAAGAATATGATCTAGCAGTATCTGTGTGTCAGCCAGTACCACCCTGGAGGTCTGCAACCCAGTATCTGAGCTTCAAACTCCTGGTTGATAAGTCATTTCAGATAAGAAATATGTTGATGCTATCAATTGTCAACCCAGTACATTGTTGGGGCTCAGAAAATGATTATTTCAAAGTAAAGGCCTCAGAAGTGAAATTCCCCCTCTGATCTTCTCTGGCCCTCCTATCATTCAGCATTTTCCCCCAAGTCACAGAAACTAGAATTGCTCTTCTCCAAGGTAGGTTACAGAAGGCAGAACTTTTCCCCCAAAGCTAGCCATAAAACCTAAATATAGTACTCGAACTTTTTCTGTACTTTTGCATAAGAATTGTCCATAAAGAAATTCTTTGACCTATCTTGCTTAAATGTAGATGATACATCTCTCACTATGGGAAGTGTCCTGTCCTAGATCAAGAAGGAAAGAAGCTACACTACACAGAAAGTCCAAGAAGAATCTGGAGACACAGACCTTATTTCATTCTATTACTACCAGATCGAACTTATTTTTGTTCAATCACATATGACTGACCATGCTTCATTAAATTTAAATATGGAAAGACCATCCTGTGTCTTTAGGTCTTCAACATAAGATAACTGGTGTCATCTAAAACTATGATCAAATACATTTGTTATGGTGTTTCTCCTGCTTCAGTATCAATTACCAGTTTTTTTTTCCAACAAACTCAGATACAGAACCTTCACAGAGAAAGTTTGTATTTCCCTCCAACATCAATCTATTTGAGATGATAAAAGCATTTTCTTAAGTAAGGGTTGGCAAACTTTCTGTGTAAGTGACCAAGCACTATATATTTCAGATTTTGGGGCCATATGGTTTCCATTCCAACTAACCAACTCATGCTATGAGCACAGCCATAGACAATATGACAAAAAGTATGAGTGGCTGTATTCCTAGAAAAATTTATTTATGGAGACTAAAATTCGAATTGCCTATAATTTTCAAGCATCACAAAACATTCTGGTCTAACTGTTAAGAATATAAAAGTCATTTTTAGTTGGAAGGTCACACAAAACAGGTGGCTAGCCAGATGTCCTGGACTGTTGCTTATTGGTCTCTGTTCTGAATTTTTCTGAGAAAAGATATGGAATGAACATGTTCACAATGAGACTGTGATTTGTATATCTCACTGCTGGGTGGCTTGAACCACCCCATGGTTCCATTATAAGTTCTGTTATTCTATTTATGTCACTCATGACTGTCCTATTTTATTAGTAAAAAGACCAAAAGAAGTACCGTTTGTACCACCAGTAGTTCAAGCCTGTGGGAATGTGTTAAGCTGATGGCAGATTTAAGGGGGTACCACTTTCTGTTCTATGTTTCTATGTGAGAAATATTTCTCAAGTTATACATACTAATGTGATTCAGCTATTTGGTAGATATGCTGAAGATCTAAAATGCAGTACAGATCTCCATAATCAGAGTGCTCAAAAATGTAACATTATCTCCCTTCCTTAGCTATCACTTTTGACTGTCTGCTGGTGATTTGGATTAGTCTGGCCATTGGTTTGGATTAAAAGTGTATTCTATGGAAAAACCGTACCAAGGCTGCATCATAAGCCAATTTGGTACAGTATCACTGGTAGCACCTTGCTTATCCAGATGGCCTGGCTCCCCACACTGTCTGCAACTGGTGTCTGCTTTCTGCCATTGTGCTTCTTAACAGCCCCCTTTTTACAATGAGTTTTGAAGTTCAAGAAGCTCTTGCATAAAAAGAATTAGCTCTAGTTATTTCCATTTTTGAGAAACATCAATTTAATAATAACTAAACATGTTACTTATATAATTAAAAACATTTACATGAATAAAAACAAGATACATAATTAAATCATTTTCATTTAGTTTTAAAGTCAATATATAAATTTTATTATCCTATTTATAAGTCTATATTTAAAATAAAAAATTTTCTTTCTTGCTCTTTGATTAATGTTTGATTAAAGTTGCATGGGATAAACATTCTGAAATGATTTAGTTTATTGAATTCCCTTAAATATTTTAAATCCCATTTATAAATTTATTCAGTGAATTTTAAACCAAATGCCTGACCAGGCATTCACCAACTCTTCTATGTCTTTAAATAATATAAATTAAATTTTTAAGTACAGAAACTATCAAATTCTCCTAGGCATTCATTATTGTTTACAAATGTAAATTCCTCTTTAACTTTCAACTTAGGGTCCAAGTCTATAGTCATATATTTTAAATGAGAATCCCCAACTAATTTATCAGGTTCTCCATAATGTCAAATATTCTTAAACATTCAAGTGCAAAACATATCAGACACAGAGATGATTCAATGATTATAAACCTATTTCTAAATTTAGTTCCCCAAACAGAAATATATGGGTTGAATAACCTTCATTAATTCTTAATTTTAAACATTCTGAGGGAAAAAAACTTTACCCTTTAAATCAGGATCAGCAAAACGTAACCCAGTGTCAAAATATGGCCTGCTGCCTATTTTTATATGGACTCAAGTGAAAAATGGTTTTTACATCTCCAAATAGTTGGGAAAGAAAAAAAAAAGAATATTTAAGCATTAGTAAATAAAGTTTTATAGGAACAAAACCATGTCCATTTGTTTAAATATTGTCTATGGCTGCTTGGGGGCTATAATGTCAGAAGTAAGTGGTTAAGACAGAAACCACATGGCCTTCAAACCTAAAATATTTACTCTTTGGCCTTTACAAAAAATTTGCTGATTTCCTTTTTTATTTATAATGTATAAGTCACGCTTTGCTTGAATTTCAAAACCCAAATAAAGGATCATTATAACAGAGAGTTTTTCCTGAAGGGATTTAGAGGATCTCAGGCAAAGAGTTTCTCTTGTATTTATTTATTTTTTGGTTTGGTTTTTTGAGACTGAGTTTTCCTACGCAGTCCAGCAGTGAGCTTCTTGAGAGGCTTTTTGTTGCCCTCCAGCTTACACTTACCTAGATAACTAACAAAGACTGAGACTAGGAAAAGGGGAAAGGAAAAAGTTTTTTGGTACAAAGACAGACCCCAATTCTGTGCTACACATCTGGTCAGTTTTTTAGGGCTTATTGGTAGCTGCTGAACTGTATGGTGCTTCTCACGGCTTGTGCAGGAGGAAGTGGTAGAAATTGATTTTCCTTTCTTCTAACAACAGGTTGATGAGATAAAGTCAATTTAGATAAGCAAAAAGTCCTGACCCTTTGGCTATTCTAGCTTTGTCTTTCAGTAATCTCATGAAGAAAATTGTTGAGAGGCCTCCAGATTATTACCTAGGATCCAGATTTTCTCTTTCAGATACTTTTATGTCTTAAAACTAAATAAAGGCCTTTGAAGTAGATAGGACAGGAGGCAACACATGGTAGAGGAAACTAGTATGAAGATGAAAGTTTAGTCCCCGATTAACAGTAACCACAGTAAGCTTTAATCACAACATTGAAATGATTGCTGCAGTTCTATAGACAGCACTGTAAAATGGAACTTTAAAAGTTAGAATTTTTCCCTTACATCTTTACTGTTTACTTCAACAATACTTCTTAAATAGCTGTATTTAAAAAGAAGAGAAATAATGAATGGGCAACTCAAAATGCTTGAAAGAGATCACTATCTAGCCAAAATCAGAGCAGGTCTCTTGGGTGAGAAAGCAGCAAGTGAGGGAGGTGAGCTCAAATCAGCAGGGAGCTGAGTTCAAGTTGGCAGAAGGTATTCAGAGTGCTGCAGACTCAAAAGCTCTGGTCCCAGCCTCACAGCAAGAAAGCAGAAGCGGCCTGAATTTCAGTGGAACTAAAGGCCCACACTTGCTGGGATTATCCATCACCATCATAATTCTACGCGGGCTTGCTGGGATCAAGCAGCACAAATCTGGCCTGTCCCCTCTGTCAACTAGTGACAGAAGAGGCACACTCTGATGCCGACATTGTTTTTTTGCTCTTCTTTTCTTTGTTTTTTACCTATTTTTTCTTTTTCTTGATTGTTCTTGTTTTTATGAGTAGAAACTATTTCTAGTTTTTTGCTGTTTCTTCCTTGGTTTCATTCAATCCTGTCTTTTTTTCAGTCCCCAAAGCTTGTATAAAACCTCCTTTGTCCTTCAGTGTTACTTCTAATCTCTTTCTTTTATTCTATTTCTCTATATTTTACCATAAATTTTAAATTTTTAAATTTTCTTTAAGTTTTCTTTCCTGAGTGAAAAATCACCAGATTGAGGGAACTTTACTGTATATACTTTTCTAGTTTGTTTTAGATTTTGTTATAATAGCTACAAATCTTGTTCATTTGGTTAAAGTTGGCAAAGGTTACCACAGTTTGCCATTTTCTAGGCTGAGTTTGATACTATTGTTATTAGTGATTGTACCACTTTAGCTAAGGTGACATAATTGTTCTAATCAGTTGTTCTTCCTTGTATGCCAGAACTGGGACTGTCTGAGAGTCATAAACAATTACAGCAGAGCTTTCATCAAAAACCCTTATGTTAAGGACATCTTAGAGTGAAGTACTTCAAGCTCTAAAAGAAAACAGCTTCTAACCCAGAGTGATGTACCATGCAAAACTATCTTTTAGGATAAATGGAGAAATAAGATACTTCCATGAAAAGGGACACCAGAAGCAATTCATGACCTGACCGCCAAACCAGCACTCCAAAATGTTGGGAAGTGCATTCTAGAAAGAGATAACAAGGACTACAACTCCACGAACCCCAACAGAATGAATCCACCAGGCAAGGCAAGTAATTAAATGAAGGAGAAAGAAAGAGAACCAACAACAGGAAAATAATATAACAAGGATAATTTACTATATATCACTTATAACCATCAATATAAATGGTCTCAATTCATCAATCAAAAGAAACAGATTGGCAGAATGGACCAAGAATCATGATCTATTGTGCTGCATACAGGAAACACATTTAACTCAAAAAGAAATTCATAGACTGAAAATCAAAGAATGAAAAAGAATACTCCATTTGACAGGAACCAGGGAAAAGCTAGCATACTTACTCTATTTGCAGACAAAGTGATTTTCAACCCAAGACTGATCTAGAGACAAAGAAGATTACTACAGCCTTGTAAAGGGAACAATCCAAAAGGAAGAAATAACAATCATAAATATATATGCAACAAACACCAGTGCACCCAACTAATTAAAATAAATATTAATGGACATGAAAAATCAAATGAGAGATAATACAATTGTAATGGGGGAACTCTGTACTGCACTGTCACAAATAGGTAGAGGAACTATGCAAAATATCAACACAGAAATACCAGAATTAAATCTAATTTTGGAATAAAAGGACTTAATAGATGTCTACAGAGTATTCCAACCCACAGTGTCAGAATATGCATTCTTCTTAGCTATACACAAGATGTTCTCCAAAATAGACCACATATGAGGTCATAGACTATGCATGCATAAATGCAAAAAAAATTAAAATTATTCCATGCATATTTTTAGATCATAGTGGGATAAAATTGGAAATCAATGTCAAAAGAAGTCACAAAAGTTCCATTAACACATGGAAATTAAATTATACTCTCCTGAACAACCAATATACAACAGATGAAATTAAGGAAGAAATTGAACAGCTTCTACAATTAAACAATAATGCCAATACAGCAAACCAGATATTATGGGATATAATGAAAGCAGTCCTACAAGGAAACTTATAGTGGCAAATTCTCATATCAGAAAAAAAATGAGCTCAAATAAATAAATGAGTATCTTAAATTTCTAGAAAAAAAATCAAACCAAAAGCTCATATGAGGGAAGAAATAATGAAGATTAGAGTAAAAATTAATGCAACTGAGACTAAGAAAGCAATACAAAGAATCAATGAATCAAGAGTTGGTTCTTTGAAAAACTGAATAAAATTGACAGACCCATAACCAAGCTTATCAAAAGAAAGACTCAAAAATCATGCAAGTAGGAATGAAAAGGGTGGAAACAAAATGGATACTTCAGAAATCCAGAAGATCATCAATACTTACTCTGATAACCTATATTTTAATAATATGGGAAACACAGAAAAAATTCACAGATTCCCAGATGTATATGAATTACCAAAGCTGAAACATGACGATATAAAGACTTGTCCAATATCGGTCAGTGAAATTGAGGATGCAATTAAAAACTTACCAACAAAGAAAAACCCTAAACCCAGCTTCTTATGGATTTATTTCTAAGTCCTACAAGAAATTTAATAAAGGTCTAAT
Organism: Hydrochoerus hydrochaeris; assembly: GCA_004027455.1. Taxonomy (NCBI): domain Eukaryota; kingdom Metazoa; phylum Chordata; class Mammalia; order Rodentia; family Hydrochaeridae; genus Hydrochoerus; species Hydrochoerus hydrochaeris. Next base: position 76,967 of record PVLA01003883.1, read on the forward strand.
GGCACTACACCTCAAACTCTTTAATGAAATTGAAAGGGAAGTGATAGTTCCAAACTTACTCCTGGAAGCAAGAATTACCCTACTACCAAAACCAAAGGAGGACACAACTGAAAAAGAGAACTAAAGGCCAATCTCCCTAATGAACTTAGATGCTCAGTAAATCCTTAATAAGATACTGGCAAGCAGAATGCAGCAAAGCATCAAGAAAATTATACACCATGACCAAATAGGATTCATCTTTGGAATACAGGAATGGTTCAATATACACAAATCAATAAATGTAATACACTTTCCAGTTTACTTTTCTTTCATGCTGAGATAGAATACCCAATGCCTAAAATTAAGGAAGAATTTTTATTTAGTTTACAATTTGTGGTGGTTTCAGTCCATAATCAGCTGGCTCCATGGCAAGGTGGCATGGCCCAGGGGCAACACTTTAAGGCAGAAGAAAACATCAAAAGACCACCAAGGACAAAAACCACATGTTCATCTCAATAGATGTAGAAAAGTCACTCTACAAGCCCAACACCTATTCATGATAATAACCCTACAGAAAATTGGAAAAATGGTCTTTATATTAATGTGATAAAAATCACCTATAATGAACCAACAGTTAATGTCATCTGAAATGATCAAAAACTGAAAAGTTTCACTCTAAAATCAGGAGCCAGACAAGGATGTCCACTGTCACCACTCTTATTCAATATAGTTCTGGAAACATTGGCCAGAGCAATTAGAAATAAAAGGAACAAGGATAGGAAAGGAAGAAGTTAAATTATCATTATTTGTGGATGATATAATATTTTACATAGAAGACCCTAAAAGTTCCATCTAAAGAATTCTAGATTTCATAACTAAATTCAGTTTTGTAGATGGATACAAAGTCAACATGCAAAAATCAATAGGATCTTGTATACAAGTAACAAACTCACTGAGAGAGAAAGCAGAGAAACAACACCTTTCACAATAACATCCAAAAAAATGAAACACTAAGGTATCAATTTAAAAAGGAAGTAAAAGGCCTTTAAATTGAAAATACAGTACTCTGAAAAATGAGGTCAAAGAAGATATCAGAAAATGGAAAGATATCTCTTTTATTTGGGTAGGAAGAAGCAATATAGTGAAAATAGCCATACTCCAAAAACTGTTATAGAGATTTAATACAATCTCAATCAAAATACCAATATTATGCCTCACGAAATTAGAGAAAACAATCCTAAATTTCATATGTAAGAGACATAGAATAATAACAGCCATTCTGGACAGCAATGGAAATCGGAGATATCTCAATCCCTGGTTTGAAATCATTCTACAAGGCAGCCATCATAAAAACAGCATGGAACTGGCATAAAAACAGACTCCTAAATCAATGGAATTGATTAAAAGATACAGAAACTACTCAAACACACTCAGTCACCTTATTTTTGACAAAGGGGCTAAACACCTTCACTGGAAGGAAGATAGCTTCTTTAATAAATGGTGCTGGAAAAATTGACTATATATGCTGAAGACTAAAACTAGATCCATGCCTCTCATCATGCACTAAAGTCAAAATGGATCAAGGATATAAATATTAAAAGAGAAATACTGAATCTGCTAGAAGACAGAACTCTTGAAGATGTAGGTATAAGCAAAGACTTTATGAACAAAATCTCAAGCACACAGGAAATATCACAAAGAATCAACAATTGGAATCTCATTAGCAAAAGAAATCACCAACAGAGTGAAGAGACAACCCATGAAGTGGGGAAAAATTTTTGCCAGTTGTTCCTCAGACAAAACAAGTATTTAGCTCATTATTATACAATAAAAATTCACATAACCTTATATAGGTCAGGCATAAATGATATTATTCATCTAACAAGTGCTTTGTAGTTGTCTCAGTCATGATGCTTTTCCTCAACATTTTTGTTCTTTTTACTGATTGGTTTTCTCCCTTACTTCTCTGCATTAGTTTGAAGGTTGTATCTTCTGAAGAACACCCGTTGACATGGCCTTAGTGACCCTTGCTCTTTCAGTTATGTCTGGGATATCTTTACTTTTCTTTTATTCTTCAAAGATATTTTTATTGGGTATATACTGACAGGTCAGTATTTATTATTATAGTTAGTCTTTTCTGGCTTTCACTGCTTTTGCTGAGAAATTAGCTGTTAATCTGGTTCCTCTGTTGAATGAAAACAGATTCTACTTATGTTAACTCTTTTCCTACTAAGTTTTCTTTTTATCTTTATTTTTTTCAATTACACTAAACTTTGGTATGAATTGTGTTATGGCTTGTATCTAGATGTACCCCCAAAGCCTCATGGAGTCATAGGTGAGGCTTTTCAGAGGTGGCTGTATCTAAGGGTGTGTGGTGATGCTGGGGTTGATTCAATGTGTGATGCTACGATTAAGGATGCCACACCCTGGGTATGCATGCTACGCACCCTAGTGGTAGGTAGCCTGGAGAGGACATAAGGGACAGAAAGAGGGTTGCTGTTTGTTACTTGTTGATTGTTGTTTTTGATGCCTCCATGAACTCTTTCTCCTCTGTGATACCGCTCTCATGCCACTCAGCCTTGGAGCTAACTGATGATGACTTGAAATCTTTACACATTGAGCTAAAATAAACCTTTACTCCTTTAACTTTGGGTGTTGGGTATTTTGTCTCAGCATTGAGAAAAACAACCAAGACAAACTACTTTCTTTTTCCCTTTTTATATCCTGCTTTGGAATTTTAGGCTTGTTCCATAGTTAATCTTGCTATGGAGATAGCCTGACAGACTGCAGTCATTTTGAGCTGTAACTGCCATGGTTGCTCCACAATGTCCCTCAGCTTACATTGTTTCCCAGGGATCTATAAATGGACAAGACCTTTAGAATGGTATGTGGAGGTTTATCACTGGGCATTGAGACACCCAGAATATGCTTGACTTTATGAAGAATGCCAAAGCTCTGGGGATATACGTAAAACACCAGTATATAATAAAATACTGATAATTGCCTGTAACAGTTGAAAATAAAAAAAAATATTGCAAACATAAAATAATTTATAGTTGAGTATAAATCCTCATTTGGAATTTCAGATATCTTGGTTTCACCTTTATGAATGCTATATAAATAAAATTTAGTAGATTGGCTGGGAAGGCACATGCAACATATGTTTAAACGTCTTGTAAAAACTAATTTTTCACTTGGCAGAGCTTTTTAGCTTGTAACTTGTAATATCACAACATCAACCTACACACACTTTTGAAATTCTTATTCCCTCCATGGAATACACTTCTATGATTTTAAATAGAACATGATTTATTTTTAAAAAAATATTTTAAAAGAGAATATATATATATATATTTTTTTTCTATGCATTACTAGGTACTTTATTTCCAAATTTTCTTAAAAATGACCAAATAATAGTCTAAGAAGCTCAAATTGTTCAAACTCTTTGATAATACTGGAAGTATTTGCCATCAAGTAATTGTGAAACATTTGTCATCTGAATGGGGTTTGGAACTCTGCCACCCAGAATTTTTTTGGCAAATTTATAGTAATAGTGAAAGGGATACGACTCCTACATTTAAAATTTTATGTCAAAGTTCAATTTTGAAAATTTTTTTAGAAGGGAAAGGTGAGTTCTTTTAATTTGTGGATATGAAAACATGAAACCACTTGAAACATCAGATATTTTCTTCAAAAACTGGAAAATTCTCTGGTCTACTTTTGTTTTGTGGCAGGGTATGGGGATTGAACTCAGGGCCTTGTGCATGCTAGGCAAACAGTATACCACTGAGCTATACTTCCAGCCTTATATTTTCTCTTTAAGTAGCTTAATTATACAATATGTTGACAGGGTAGAAAATGCAAATTCTCATATATTTCTGCTAGGAGTGTAAATTGAAAAAATATCTATAAATCAAAATATGCTTCCTCTTCCTTCTCCTCCTCCTCTTCTTATTTTTCTTCTCTTTATCATCCTCAGCTTTCTCCTCCTCCAGCTCCTTCTTTTTCTTCTTCTTGAGGCAGGGTCTCTCTTTGTGGTTCAGGATGGTTTTGAACTCACAATATAGTGAAGGCTGGCCTCAAACTCACAGTGATACTCCTGCCTCAGCCTCCTGAGTGCTGGAATTATAGGCATGTGCTATCACACCCAGCCTACATCATTTTCTTTGACATAGCAGTTCAATTTCTTAGAGATTATCCTGCTTAGATATATGAAATAACTTATTGTCATGTTCTTTATTACAGCATTGTTTGTAATAGCAAATGATTGGAACAATTTTAATATCAGAATACTTGTTAGAGAAATTCTGATATAACCACATAATGTAAGAGTATGCACCACTTGTCATTTCTTACCTGCTTAGGAGCTGGGAGATTTAAATGAGTTAATTTTATAAAGAATCTGCAACCCTTGATAGAAAACTGACATAGTTTGATTATTCATTTCTAGCAAATAATAATAAATAATACAACTGAACAAAAAATAGACTTTTATAATCCTATGCTTTCTGTATTTTTCTTAAAACAAAACAAAAAAAACCCCCAAAAACCACAATTTCTCAATAGCCAATAGTCTTCTTAGCAAAATCAAGAAACTATGTGAGGAGGAGCTAAAGATGGCTGATCAGTGAGCAACAAAATACAAACCCTCCCAGGAGAAACAACTCTTATGCCAGAATAAAACATTCTAGAGAGACCCAGACAGAGGGAGATGGATCCTCTTGATACAGGAAGAAATTAAAACATAAAAAAGCTTGTCAAACAAAGTGTTGGGGCTACAATTGGAACAGCTAAAATTACTGGACACAGAGTTTTCACTGCGACCCGCCAAGTTTGCACTGGCTTGAATTTGCAAATTCACGCCAACTGGCAGAGCCACCCAAATTCATTCTCACCACCCCTCACAGAAGCCACAGCAGTGCTGAAGCTGGGGGTTGGTGAGCCCAATGGAGAGCGGAGCCGGCAAAGGGACCTTCATTAATCCGTGGTAAGTGCTTGAAATGAGACCCCCACTCACGGAAAGGGTGTGACCAATTAGGCGACATGTTGGAATCGGGCAGGAGGAGCCTGAACTGGGAGTGACAGTGACTTCAGTTGGTTGCTTCCTCCCCAGAGCAGATTCATGGGATTTGCTTGGACTGGGTTGTGCTCCTGGCCAGGACCCAACGAGCCATCCCAAATTGATTACCTATGCCTAGCATGCACTAACTAGGTGAAAGCCTCTGAAGTTTGGCTGGCCCGGTGGGCATACACAGTCTCTGCTTATACCTCAGTGACAAGAGCAGGCAGGAAAGGGTGGAGGTCCCTCATCAGCGTGCTTCAGAGGAACCATGGCTGACAGGGAAGGGGGCTGGGACCTTCACTGTACAGCTGTGTGGAGAAGGCTGGGACCATGACAGGAGAGAGATGCAAGAGGAGGCCCCCAGCCCAGAAACCTGAGAGCACTGATCCAGGGGAGGGAAAAACAAGGGAGACTGAGTGCAGCAAATATGCAACATCAGACATGGCTTCAATAGACGTTAAGAGATATCTTCGGGACATTGTAGATGAGCTCAAAACTGAAATAGTAAATCATGTAAAGCAAAATATGAGTAGAGTAATAAAAGAAATGCTAAGCATCTCTGAGGAAGACATAGATGGAAGAAGGGAGGAACACAAAAAAAGGAGAGAAACATTTGATAAAGAATATAAAGAAAATATAGAATACATGAAGCAGATTCAAAGAGACTACCAGGAAATTAAAAACTCCATTGAAAGCTGGCAAAACTCCTTAAAAGAAACTAACGATAGACTATCAAAACTTGAACACAAGTTTGCAATGTGTGATCATGAAAGGAAAGATCTATTAAAAATAATAAGAAAACAAGCAGTAACAATACAAAGGCTAGAAGATGACAAGAATACTATAAGAATAAGAAATGTGAATGAAGAAGCAGGAATACAAACAGATGAATTACAAAGGCTATTCATGGAAATAATTAAGGAAAACTTCCCAAGCATGGGAAAAGAAAATGACATTCAGTTATGTGAGGCATACAGAACTCCAGCCACCTATAAACAAAACAAAGCTACACCCAGACATGTAATAATCAAGACACCAGAAATTCAATATAAAGACAGAATATGAAAAGCCATCAGAGAAAAGAACACAGATTACCTATAAAGGTAAACCCATCAGAATCATGGCTGACTTCTTCACACAGACCATCAGATCAAGAAAAGCTTGGAGTGAAGTATTCCAAGCCCTGAAAGAAAATAACCTTCAGCCCAGATTGATGTACCCTGCAAAACTGTCACTAGAAATTAATGGAGAAACAAGATGCTTCCATGACAAAGAGGAACTGGGCAAGATTGTGACCACCAATCCAACCCTACAGAGAATACTGAAGGACATTCAAGAGAGAGAGAGAGAGAAAAAAATACCAGGATTTTAGAAACAGTGGCAGAAAGGCCTCAGTGAGTGGGGCAGGCGGTAGAATGAAGGAGAAAACTAAATAAAGGCAGAAAAATAGCATAGCAGAAATGAGGCAGACAAGGATGGCTAGAATCTCTAACACAGATCACCTTGATACACTATATTGTTAATAGTGTACCAGGATTTAAAACCCACATTACTCACACCACTCTGCTTAGATGTATTATATTCTGTTCCAGTCATTCTACCTGTACTAGATTTGACCGCACAAACAGTTATCCAAAAATAACAGGATATAGTATGGTAATCATCCTTAATTTCCTATTAAGTCAATCTAAAGCTCTGTATAACCTACACTGTTTTACCATGACTGATCATAATCAAATCTGGTTTGTTAGATCACTGTTTTGTATTGATAGATTTTATTCAAAGCTGTTATGATTGATAGCATCAAGTCTGAGAGTATAGGCAACTGCACTTAAAATGACAAGATCCACTAGACTATCCACTCTCGTTTGATTACTACCTGCCTTTGAAGTTTTATACTGTCTATAATTTTTTTTTACTAATATTGTTATGTACTGCTATATTCAATTATACTGCTATATTCATTTATGCCTGATGATATAGACAATTCTATTGAAGATAACAAGAAACAATACAGCAATCATTGTAGATCACCTTGTACTATGGTTTTGGTTTCATGTTTTTATAGGAAATTGTTTTGTTTTGTCTTGCTAGGTTTTGTTTTTCCCTCTAATACAGAAAGGATAGAAATACATGTAGAGACTCATGCATGCGTAGCTGTTTACAGTCTCACTGTTTGAATATCTACTTTGTATGCTTTAATTTTGTAACTTGAACAACTATTTCTAAGAGGACAATATATAATTTATCAACTAGTGATTTCTTATTGTTTATCTTTTTTTTAAATTCTGTATTATCTCTACCCTTTACATGTTTTTTCCCTCTTTAAATAAAAAAAAAAAATTAAAAAAAAACTTAAAAAAAAAGAAACTATGTGAAAAACAGAATTGATTTTTGGGTGACCATACTTGGAAGATACAAATTCTCATGTTTTGAGACTCAATATGGGTTTTGATTATTTTAGACTTAAAAGAAATGCTTTTAGTTCTAAGGCTAATTCTGTTTGTGTGATGCTTCTATATAGTATAAGAATTGAATTTTTCGAGTGTTTCCAAATTAATTATAGAGGATCGTTTTTGGCTTCCAGCTACACTCTTTACCTCCCAAGTGGAGATGAGTAGTATTTGTCTCAAACTTTGAATTTTAGCAATTATTTTTACACACATTTTAAAGGTGAAAATTCAGAAATTTATTTAACTTTTCGTAAGTTACAAGCATTTATTCTTTAATAACTTATGCATCTTATTTCGTTATATTTATCTCAGGCTTATAACTACTTAAAAGGAAGAAAGGATCTATACCTTTAAAATGACTACTACACAAAACAGGTAGTCCAAAAGTGTGCACATGTTTTTTGTTTTAAAAGGGGTTATAAATAAATAATTGTAGATTCTTTGAAGAGTATTTCAAACACTCAGCTCTGTAGTTGGTATTTATTAAGTTTCTTTGATATCTTAGGCTTGTGAGAGCATACAAGTAACAGTCTGAAAAGTATTACCAGGTAAGTCGGATTCCCCCTCTACCTTTCTTTAAGAGGAACCGAGACACTATCCTTAAATCCCTCAGTGCTTAGTGATCTGTGAAGTCTCCTTTGCTAACTTCAGATCAAAGCGAATGTGTAATTCTGTAGTTGTTTGCTTTTTGCTTGCCTTTGTCTTCAAATTGTTTCACAGGTCTGTCCTTTCATGTTTTTCCTTTTCTCTTTCTCTACGCCATTCTGTTCTCTGGATTGAGGTCTACACGTGTCATTAACACTGGTTGTCCTTCTGACTGAAACACGCACTGCATATCTTTTTTAAAAAACATTTGTATGTAAAGCATAACAGGCAGAATTTCTATGTGGAAGGGATTAGAGTAGAGCAGTTTCCTTTGAAAGGGTGACACGATGTTGAGGAAATGTCAGTTGCCAATTTCAGAATAGATTGGTTGCTGGCGGAGATTGTGTTTGGTGAAGGTAAAGAAACAGAGCTACAATTTGTTAACCTTGGGTTATCTTAATCAAATTGGTTTGCTGTACTCAGAACTGTAGTGTGAATAAGAACATGAGTTTCAGTAAGAAAACCATAGTCTTGGAATAGATTTTATCGGAGAATAACAAAGTTCTTAAAAGACTCAAAAAAAAAAAAAAAGAGGAAGAACACAAGTGACAAAAGCGTTCTTATGAGTTAGTGTCTAAAACTGGCCCTTCTGACGGGGTGGGGGGGTAAGGGCGTGGCTAACCTCAAAGGCTCACTCCCACTCCTTCAACTTTCAGCTTTTGCTTAAATTCCCTCTTGGCAGTGATGTTTTCTCTAACCATTCCATGTAAAATTACACACCATGAACCTCAGCCTTCCCTCCTGATTTACTTTCTCTCTACACCTAGGAGGTTTTTCACTTGTGGTTTTTTTTGGTGGGGGAGGTTGGGGATTATTGTTGGCTGCGTTTACTGCTTCATCTGCCAACACCTAGATGGATGTCTGGTATGCAGTGTCACTTAGAAAATGGCTGTAGGATATATTTCTACATATGTATAAGCCTCCAAGAATGGGAAATAGAGAACATATTTGGAGAACAGGTAGTAAGTCAACTTGACAAGATCATTGAACACGCATAGAGCTAAATTTCGAATAAATCTGTAGGGGTTTTACTGAATTCTTCTTTCCCCTCTCCCTTTGGATGACCACTTAGTTCCCTATTTAAAGTTTAGTTTCTATTCATGAATTCACACAATGCCCAGCATAGGGTTGTATGAGGGAATGAGTAAGTTTGTAAGTTCTCAGTGCATGCTGGTTTTTAAATAATATTAATTTATAATCAGTAGATCCCCAGACAATACAGCTAGGAGTTCCAGAGCTGGAGTTAATTTTAGAGATACAGGTTCTATTAGCTAAAGTATGACCAGCTATGGCTACAAATCAACCAGAATGTATACTGGTTTAAACTCAACTGTTTTTCATTATTTCTGAGTCAATTGCTCCTTGCTATTGGTGACTCCATACAGTGATTAAGGGACAGGGTCCAATCATCTTACAGTACCACTATTCTTTAAAGCCTTGTCACAGTCAGTGTACAGTCAGAGAGTAGAGAAAAACAGAGAGGAGTGTTGTAAAGCCTTAGCTCTGATGCATTCATCGCTTCTGCGTCCTCTTCCTTGGCTGGATCTCATACTCACGACCCTCTTACCTACAAGGACACCATGAAACATGGCCCAGAGGAATCTGAGTTTTGGTGACTAACTTTGTTACTTTGTATCTGCTTGAGAGACCAGGATAAATCCTTTTACTAGCACAATCTTCACCATAGGTCCAGATGTGGCTTTTTTGTTGTGAGATGTACAGACAAAAGGCAAGTTATCTGCCTCTGATCACTTCCCTTGCTTGTGAACTGATGGGTAGAGACAGGACATTCACAAAACATCTTCCTTTTGGAATACGGAGCAAAGGGGATTAAGGCAATCACAGGTCAGGTAAAAACAACACCTATCTCAAGGGACATAGGAAAGACTTCCTGGTCTGTCTGCTAAGAAAGGTCCCTGAGTGGACCCAGCGTCTGCCCTCTGGGGTGACTACACCTTTGCCGTACTCCTTGGCTTTCTGTAGGAAGCTCTCTTCTCGTCAGTCTCCAAAGCCATGTTTGCAGTACGTACTGATGAATATGTACTCCTTGGAGGCAAGTGACTTTTGCAAGGTACTTCTACTTTGTTTGAGGTTCTGTTAGTTGTACAAGGTTATTTTTTATTTTTTTGTCTGATCTGTGATATTTTGGGCCATCTCTTAGAAACTAGATGGGTTTCTGGTCCATTTTCTCCCATTAAGTTTCACTCAGTAAACACAAAAAAACACAAGCTCTTTTCTAGATGTAGCTCTCATGTCTGCTTTTTTTCTTTTTAAATTTTTGTCCCTCATATACTACCTCTTCTCTTCAAATAATGGGAACCACTTTGAGGACCAGCAGAATGGGAGGTTGGGGTAGAAAGGTGGAAAATCAACTCTCTTAATCTCTGAGAAAACCTGAGAACCTGAGAAATCTTAATGGATCTTCTTTGCTCAAAATCTTTTTAAGCCTTCTTATGTTTGGGATTCAGAGTCAGGCTGATTTTCCATCCTTACAGATGTCTAAATTCTGTTTATTCCAGCTTGGAAGCTGGACAGTTCTTGTCTGAATTTGGTTCTTTCTTATCTTTCTGCAAGCTGTGACCAAAACCAACCTATGCTACATTCTGGGTATTTTCAATAATCCTACTTAGATCTCTAGAGTCAAAAGGCAGTTGTTTTATCTTCTAATTTAAAATGATGATTTTATCAAACATTTTGTTGTCACATTTACATTGGTTTCTTTCTTTCCATCTACTTATATTCTTATAAGTATACTTTATTTCTACTACTTATATTCCTACCATCTACTTTCCAACTGCCAAACTATGGTCACATATTTTCATTTAAGTTAATGTAACTTTATGTCTATGTATCATTTTACTAGTTGCACTGATGATTAAGAACAATACAATGTCTCAAACATAAGAGAAATTTATTTTTTGGTCATATAACAGACAAAAGTGTTTATTTCTTGTGAGTTGGCAGTTTTCTTCTATGTGGTGATTCAGGAATCTGGAAAATTTCCTTGTCTGATTCTTTTATGCTCCTGGCTTCTGTTTTTGTTTTCATGCAGGCAACAGGAGAGAAAAGAAGGCATGGAAAGAAAACTTCCATTCTTCAAAGTCTCACCTCAGAAATGGCCCACGTATCTTTTGTGCATGTCCTTGGGTACGTGTAGTCATCTGGCTACACTTAACTCATTGTAAGGGAGGTTGTAAAACACAGTGCCCAGAAAGAAGAGAAACAGAACTTGTGGAGTACCAACAGTCTACCAAATAGGCAAAAGTCATTTCAAGAACCTTTAAAAACCTCCCATGCCAGAAAAAAGAACACTGCTCCATCGTTGATGGAAGTGTAGATGGTGCAGCCACTATGGAAATCCATATGGAGAATTCTCAGAAGACTAGGATTGGAAGTTCCATTCAATCCAGCTATTTCCCTCCTGGGTATTTTCCCAGAAGGACTGAAAAGGTCATATCACAGTGATATATGTGCCCCCATGTTCATAGCAGCACAATTTGTAATAGCTAAATCTTGGAAACAACCAAAATGCCCATCAACTGCAGAGTGGATGAAAAAGATGTGGTACTTTTGTACAATGGAATATTACTCAGCTATAAAAAGGATGATCTTGAGGCCTTTATAGGTAAATGGAGGCAACTTGAGACCATCTATAAGTGAAATAAATACGAATCATATTTATAAATATCACATTGTGTCTCTAGTGTAAAAAGTAATAAGAACTGTAGGAGTAATAAAACCCAAAATATGTAATTGCTATTGTAAAAAAGAGAGGAAAAGAAAGTGCTCTAAGGGATATAACTGCATGTATGTTTAACTGTGTAAGATAGATTACCATATTACTAAGTTTTTGTTAGGTTGTTGAACAGTCTCACTGTTTGAATGTCCACTTTGAATGCTTTAATTTTGTAACTTGAACAACTATTTCTAAGATGAAAGTATGTAATTTATCAACTAGTGTTTTCTTAGTGTATTCTTTTTCTTTTTTAATTTGGAATTCTGTATTATTGCTACCCTTTTTTTCCTGTGTTTTTTTCTCTTTAAATGAAAAAAACCCTCCCATGCCAACAAGTACACTAGCTTGTATATGATACAATATTCACTCACAATATGCTCATATTTTTGTATGATCTTTGTACCTCCCTTTTGTGTGGTTTGTTGTGTAGATGTTTGCAAGCGGGACTTTGTACTTGTCCTTGAGATACTGTGACTTTAATTCCTATGCTTACAAATCTTTTTTTTGTTTTATTAAAGTTACCTGGAATCCTGACCATAACCTCAAATAACTGCTCACTCAATACCTTGATACTACCTTCCAGCTTTATCTACATTCTCTAGAGACCACTATTCAAGGTTCTGAAGAAGGAAAGAGGTTAAGTAGTACTGGTCAGAGAATTGAATTTTATGGCTCATGTTTCTTATATTCTTCACTTGAGATTTCATTCATTTATGGTAATATGGTATAAATTTTATTTAAACAAGTTATTAAGAAAAAATTATGTTAAGAAATATTCTAAGTCCTGTAAGAGTCACTAGTTAGCTATGGAATTTATTTGGCAACCTTGACCAGTGGTCTCTTGATTAACAAGGGCTCCTTTACTCCTGAAAAAACATGGGGTGACCCTGAGAGATTTTGCTATTCCAAAGTCAATTTTGTGTTTTCTTTACAATCTGTAAATTTTTCTCTTTTTTCACAAAATTTATGATAAACGATGAAAGCCGTGATATGTAGCACCAACCTTAGATTTGTTAAAATAGAAATGCCACATGTACTGCTACCATTTCTCACTGTCTCTCAACACCTTCTTAATTATTCCTGTTTTCACATTAAGAAAATGACTTTTTTTTTCTTTATGAGACACGGTGTTGTTATGCAGCTTAGGCTGCTCTTCAACTCACTTTGTAGCCCAGGCTGGCCTTGAACTCACAGCTATCCTGCTGCCTCAGCCTCCCAAGTGCTGGGACTACAGGCATGTATCAAATGCCTGGCTGGAAAATGACTTTTTAATATTGAGTTTTAATTATTTAAATATACTAGGTTGAGAGATACTTAAATTGTCAATCAAGGTGAATTAAAAAAGCCAAGTAGCTTGCTGGAGGCGACAGGAGAGATGGTTAACTGCTCGGGGGTATCCCATTGTTGAACAACATTGTAAAATAAGCCATATTTGTATTTTTCAGTGACATTTCTTATTCTCAGCTGGCTAACACACAATCTCAGTAAAAGCTTTTGACTTGATAAATACTTTAAGTGAAAATTTCCTTAAATCATGTTCAAAAGGAACTCCTTAAATTGGAAAAGTTTTCCACAGCATGGCTCCATTTTTCATATGCAAAATTGGAAAAGACTTGTATTTCAATTATGAGGATTATGTGAGATAATATATATTTGACATCTAGCAAAGTGTTTAATAGCTGGGAAAAAAAATCCCTTCTCTTTTTTTTTAGCGGCTAGGATTTTAGATGACCCTACAGTCTCTATCCTTGGTGACAGAATTCTTACTTAGGTGGTAGAATTAGTGAGAACAAGGACTTTAATTTGTTTTGTTAACTGCTATGTCTCTGGTTAACAGAAATATGGTGCCAATTAGTGACATGTTGCCTTTCAACTCCAGGTTCACTTTTTGTACTGCTTTGTGATACTCAGATTGGACTCCACACATATTTCTTCTTTGATAGCTGGTTGTTCTAGTCAGATTTTCATTGCTGTGATCAAATTCCTGAGACAGTCATTTTAGAAAAGGAAATGTTTTTTGTGGTCATGTTTCAAAGGTTTCATTCTACAGTGGCTGTGGGGCAGAGACATCATGACAGAAGTATGGCAGCCAGAAAGCAGAAAGGGAGAGCACAAGAAGGCATCCGCCCTTCAAAAGCATGCTTCTGGTACCTTCTTTCCTCCAACTAGGCTCCACCTCCACATAGCCCATTCATCCCTAAACTCTTCAGGGAGAAAATTCATTGATGCAGTTAGTGTGCTCAAAATCTAATTACTGTGCCTCTCTAGGTATCTTTTAATCCAATCCAGTTGAAAATCAAAATTAACTGTCACATAGACAGTTAATGTCCATGGATCAATGTGAGATTTTTTTCAAGAGGAAGCCTTAGGCATACACTGTAAACACAGGAAGAGAGGATTCTTCTTATGGCGTGGCTCCTGGCCTTGTGTTGGAAGTCCAGTGGTGCATATTCTCCAATAAGTTTTTCTGACACCTAAGCAAGATACCAGCTTCACACTGTTGGTGCCTCAGGAAACATATCACTCAATGGGCCACTGATTCCAAGGATATTTTTAGCTCACCCTTAGGATGGAGGGGAAGATGCTCTACCAAGTCCACAGTCACTTCTTTTGGTACAGTTCCTCATCCTAGAGATAGAAACTGGCTTATGTCTTTGTGTTTCTTCACTTACACATTTTTAGAAATTAAGGTACTAGTTAATACTGCTTGATTTATTCAGTGTTCTGTTGCTATAATAGAATACCCCAGACTGCATAATTCATAAAGAAATTTATTTAGCTCATGATTATGGAGGCTGGAAATCCAGATACCAAATGTATCTGGTAAGGGCTTTAGGTATGTCATAACATGGGAAAAAAACAAACAAACAAACAAACAAACAAAACAGAATGCCAAACAGGAAGATGTAGAAGAAACAAAACATAGAGGGCAATGTATCATTATAATAACCTGCCCACACAGAAAATAATTCAGTTCCACAAGAGCTACATTAATCTTTCTTAATTGCCCAATTGACAACTCTCAACTCTGTTATACTGGGGCGGGGGTGGTGGTGTCACATTACAATGTAAGTTTCAGAGGAAGAAATTACACTCAAAACACAGCATTACTTTACATTACACATTTTCTATTCAAATTACTTCTGACTGGACCTTACTTGATCTTGTTGCTAAAATTGTATAATTTTTTGATTAAGTGAATGAGCTTCTATTCTAGGTTAAGCTTTTGATATTGATATAGGAGACAGGGTATAACAAAGCTGACTGGGAAAATGAGTGGAATCTGTCAATTACAAGATCCCAGGACAGTGCCATATAATTCTCTAGATCCCATATGTGGAACGACTTGCAAGCTCCCATGAGATGTGAATGGCATAAAAAAGATGAGATGCTATGGGAAGCCCACTATCATGACTCCCCACAGTAGCCCATGCTGCATTTCCCAGATGCAGTGCCTACTTTTACTTTCGCTTTTATCTTTTTTCCCTATTTTTTGTCCAAGTTTGCTCTGCAAAGCTGGTTTCTCCCATATCTATTCAGCCCTCACTTTTGAAGTAAACTTTTGGTACCATTTTTGGCTTGTTTTGTTCAATTCTTTGTTTAAAGCAAGAAAGACTTGGAATACTTTTGACTGACAAGCAATTTCTAACCATATGGTAGCTGGAATTCTAGGGCAGGAAAGATAGAAATCTTAGAAGTAGAAAGGAAAGTGTACTCTCCCCTTCCATTGCTTATCCTCTCTTCTTTTCACTTCTTATCTAATAGCCCAATGCTTGTTCTCTCTGAATATTGTTAAAAGGCTGTTACCATTATCCAAAGGCTCAGCCTCCTCTCAAAGGCATCTTCTGCCTGTGCTCCCAATATTATCTTGCTAAGGGAGAAAACAGACAGGATTTGTGATGCAATTTATCAAAAATTACAGTTCCATTACTGAATCAGTGCTTTTTTCCCAGTTCGATTATGTTCTTTGTGTTTCCTTCTCCCCTTTTTCTCAATAATATAATGTTGATTTGTAGCCCAGATCACAGCCCACATTCAAAATGTGATGGAAATATGAGCAAATAAAAGGAACACTGATAAGCAGGTAGCCTTAAAATAAATGCTATTATCAGGCAAACATGTGTGAAATATGTTTGTGGGACCATGGAAACTTTAATCCTTCCATATTTATACAATTAGAAAAATAAAATAGTATAAAACAGGAAACTCCTTTAATGGAGCAAAATCTTTGTGGCTGTGAATGATGAATATGCAAAAGCTGCTCTGAGTTTTTTAGGGTACAAAGTATTGCCAGGTATGCATCCCTAATAGATGTTTTTAGGGTATGCTGAATGGGTTCACTAATCAAGTATGTCAGAGAATTAAGGAAACACGGACTTGTTTGATTACATAAAATCACAAAATGACTCGGGCAGAATACTTGAGTTCTGATTTTAAATTGAAATATTTCTAATAATAGAGTTATTGTATATATTGAGTTAGTCAACTCCCAATGCAAAACTGTTAGCATTAGATAAGAATTTAATGAATCTTTACAGATCTCAGAGGTGTGTTTTTTTTATTTAAAGAGAAAAAAAAGCATGTAAAGGGTAGAGATAATAAAGAATTTCAGAAAAAAAGATAATAAGAAATCACTAGTTGATAAATTACATATTGTCCTCTTAGAAATAGTTGTTCAAGTTACAAAATTAAAGCATACAAAGTAGATAGTCAAACAGTGAGAGTGTAAACAGCTATGCATACATGAGTCTCTACATGTATTTATATCCTTTCTGTGTTAGAGGGAAAAACAAAATGTAGTAAGACAAAACAAAAGAAATTCCTATAAAAACATGAAACCAAAAAGTCATATAAAACCACAGTACAAGGTGATCTACAATGATTGCTGTATTGTTTCTTATTATCTTCAATAGAATTGCCTATATCATCAGGTATAAATGAATATAGCAGTATAATTGAATGTAGCATTACATAACAATATTAGGAAAAAATAAAACATTGTAGACAATATAAAACTTCAAAGGTAGGTAATAATCAAACCAGAATGGATATTCTAGTGGATCTTGTCATCTAAGTGCAGTTGCCTATACTCTCAGACTTGATACTATCAATCATAACAGCTTTCAATAAAATCTATCAATAG